>JANHZU010008644.1:195914-223670 GCA_032468055.1 Acrochordus granulatus | reverse complement strand
CTTAGACTCTGCCACAGAAGATTCTGCTGTGCTAATCCTACATGAAGCTTTTTACAAGAGTGAGACGGGAAAGACTGAAATATGTTTATACTGAGAATCCCTCTGTAGGAGGACAATTTAAAGATGTCTTTAACTATTTAGAAGTCACTCTGGAACTTTCTGCTGGTGAACTAGAATAAAGGAATCTTTGTGGATGGACTAGATGATTTTGGGATATATTTACATGTTTAAATGAAATATTGTATAGATAAAAAATTAGAATAAATAAAATATAGATATGTATAACGATAAAAAGGAAATGTTTATTATAGTATATAGTTTTTATTGTATTAATCTGAGTGGATTGAGACAGGGGAACATATTTTTCCTTTTGTATTGATTTATGGATAGATATTCAATGGAGTTGGCTGGGTATAATGGGATATGGGTTTTTTGGGGGGTTGAGGGATGTGTATATTTGTAGTTGGATTTTGTTATTTGTTGGATTGTTTTTTGTTATTGTTTTGTCTTTTGTATTGTATGTTGGTTGTATTTTGTTTTGCTGAAAAGTATTTTTTTAATGAAAAGGCAGTCTGCCCCAAGAAATGACACTTTCCCCAGAACTTTGCTTGAGATTGTTTTTTATTGCTAACATGATTCAATTTAGCAGATTCATGAGATCAAGTTTTATTACAAATTAATATTATCAGTGTGACATTATTACATCTACATTTTAATGCTGCAGGATTGTCTGCAATGAAAGGCAGTATAAAAAGCTTTTCATAAATAAATATCTGAAACAATTAGTAATAAATGAAAATGGACAGGTCCGTGCGCCAATAAGCCAATTATCCAATACATTGTCAAGAAGTGCAAAAAAGAGGAGTGTACCTAAATATATCTATAGAAAAGACTAAGACCCAGCAAAAAAGAGGAAATTGGAAACCAGACTTCAGTTTCTCTTCCCACTACATTGCCTATACTGCTCACATGTTATTCCAGTAACCTCCAAATGGTATCATATAGCTATCCAAGTGACTATTTGTAAAAGAGAAATCAGCAAGTCCCTTCCTTCTTCTTGCATAAATTGATCTCCATTTATAGATGACGTGGATCCAACCCTCTGTGCTTAAAGTAAGGGCAAGAGTCTTTCTGCTCTTAGCAGAGTAAGCATATGGGCTGGATAATGCTGATAATTACTTAGCTGCTTGGGAAACGTGAGCTTCCAAGGCAACTTTTTAAAAATCTCGAATGTGCAGATACAAAGAGGCTGGGAGCAGAATTTATTATTTTTAATAAAACAGGACAGGATCAGTTTGTGCATTCATCAAATATGCTTGTCTGGTATATAACTAATTTATCTAATAAGGTACTGTTTTCACAGTGTCAATATTATGTTACACAGATAACTTAATTAACTTACATTTTAAAAAATAATCTTTGCTGATTGCTTCAAACTAGGAAAATGTATGTAGGAGGAACTTTGCCATATCTTTTCATGCAGCATTTCTCTAGGACATCCTTGCAGTATTCAAAAAGAGCATCACATTATCTCAATTCTCCCTGAAGGGAAATAATTATGCCAGATCATTTTTGAAAACCATGGATATTATTTACTATTTCAGCTGTCAGAAAAGGTCCGATACATTGGGGTTTAAATGAAATTCACTTTAGGGGAGGAAAAGTTAATTTTGAAAGCCAACATATTCAAGAGGATCAACACATAAGATTTGCCAGAGGTCACAATAGGGTGAATTTCATCCTTTTGGTTAGGAAGGCAGATTAATTTCCAGGAATGTACATTCCAAAGTTTACAATGACAGCTATTCAGTCTCTCACACACACTGTTGTACAGTCATTTTTGTATGAAAGAGAGGAAGTAAATAGATTAGCAGCACTAATGAAGGAAGAGGTACATTTTTGTATGCTGAACAAAAACCCACTGAGTCCCTTGTAAATTGGAGACATCAAAACATACCTATTTGTTTCTATGTGGGCAGGGGGAAGTGGTACATACTTGTATTAAAATGCAAGATTTGGGAGGTGATGAAAGGAAATACTCATAAGAAGTCACAAGCCAGACTACTAACAGGCACAAAAAAAAAATCCACAAAATCCTCTGTGTATAAGTGAAACATCTCCATCTATTAAAGGATCTCTATGAAATATGACTAAAATTTTTATCAAGACAATCTTTTTAAGTCAGTCTGAGCCGACTGAAAAAATTATGAAGGAGTTGTAAATTCTTGCATTTTCAGAATCTTTCAATCAGACAAGATGATTAAAAAACAGAGGAAAAGGCTTGTTTGAAAGAAGAAATAATGTGATACCAATAATAACTGTGCCATTTCTTCTTTTCCAAATGGTTTGAGAAGAATCCTTGGTGCAAATTAAAGCTGCTTCTGCGCTTAACTGGGTCCAGTATTAGTTCTCTAGATTCTCTTGGCACTGTAGTTGAAAGTTCACCTTGGTGCAGGTCAGTCAAAGTGCAAACCAGGTTGCCTCCCCACTCATGCTTGGTTTCCAGAATGTTTAATCATCTTGTCTCAGAAGCTTGTTGTGAAGATATGGCAATTCCAATATCCTTTTGAGCTCCCAAGAGAAAGGATGGGCTAGAAGAAAACAAAAACGGATCATCAGGCAGTTCAAAAGTATGCCAAGTTTGTGAGAACTTAGTTTCTGTAATTTATTTGCTTTATTTCAACATTGTTATCATTATTGAGACCTCATATCAGAAGCCCATACATCAGTCCCTTCCAAACCTTTCTCTGTTAAATTAAGTATGGCATGCATTTAGAAATGAAGATAAACCATGAGAGAACCTGTTTGTCTGAAAAATATAATCCTAGCTTAGTAATTTCCTTCTTCTCCCATTTTATGCCCACTAGTGAAATGGAGACAAGTTTGAACGGCCCTTACAAATAAGCATCTGGAAGTTAGAGTAGGACGTGCTGCATCCTTTTGGCTCTGGAACCTTCTCCCCATCCTTCATGATTTGTTGCCATCTGAAGAGAATGAGCTATTTATCTGCCAGGCAGCTTTTACCCCAGGGAAGAGGTTATAGGCTATGCACATAATTTATTCCAGAAAAGATGGGTAGCATTGAACTGTTAATGCTATCCAGTGAGTTATACATGTTACCCTTCAGATGTCCCCAGGGAGTTACATGACAGGTGCATATTTCACTTCCAAAATATATTATATTGTTTTAAATTAAAATACTCTCTGCAATTATTGCATCTGGACTGTCAATATTGTTTTATGTTCCCATTTCTTCTCTCCTTCCTCTTCCCCCTCCCACATCAGTTACTGATTGTTCTCCTAAAACCACACATAAACATCACCTTTTATCACTTTGCATGTGCTAGCTCAGCTCCTCTGTACGTCTCGATTCCTCATTAGCTATGGATGATTTGAGACAGAAGTAAGCTGTTTACTTCTTTTTCTATCTGCCTTTTTTCCATGCACTAATTTAGACAATTCACTTAGCTGGGGAACAGCTTTCAGGAAAGGATGTGGGGTGAGAGCTCTAGAGCCATACTCAAATGAGCAAATTGAATGGCTCCAACCCAGAAGATGGCTTCCTACATTTTAAAATAAAGACAGCATCACATAAAATTTATATCCAGAGACTAAAACTATCTCATAACAACATGGCTTGTTTCTCATATACAGTGATCCTCTGTATATTCCAATATTATGTTTCCAGCATCTTGCAGGTTTGAAGGTTTCTGGTTTTATGTTCTTCCTTCCTCTTTGAAAAGATGTCCTTTGCCTAGGGAATTCAGCAAGACACATGTTAGTGAATAAGGTTGCAATTTACAGTATATAAAACTCTGTTCTTGAAAACAGGAAGCAAAAGGTTGTTAATAACCTTCCTAGTGGAAGATAACAAAGACCTTCAGATAATCAAGAAGATGGCAAGTGAATGAATAAAGCACACTAAGCATCTTCTTTACGCTGCAACACAGAGATCAAATGACAATGGTCCCTCTGTTAATTTTCAGTTGATAAAATCTGCACTAATCATCACATTCAGCAAGTAAAACTCATTAAAGTTCATATTAATTTCTGATGAATAAAATATAGATGAAAGAAATTGCACTGACAGAACTTTATACAAGGATATTTTGGACTGGAATTTTACTTGGATGCTATTTCAGATGCCAGACAGATGCCTAATATAATTAAAGAGTGCCCAATAATGCAAGAATCTCCTGATGACCATAAATTCAAATTTTGTCTTTGAGACTGGAGAAATTCTTGGCTGCTTTGAACTTGCAGGCCTAGTTGGACATTTGGGAGAATGTGAGCAAATAGTGTTGACTTCGCCCTCTGTCTCACTTTTCAAGCAAGGAACAAAGTGGCAGTGGCAGATCACTTTGACAGATATAGAAGACTGGCAAGGATAGGCAGCATATGAAAAGGCAGAGACATCACCTTGTCAAAAAAGTCCATAGAGTCAAAGCTATGTTTTTCCCTGTAATGTATGGATGTGAGAACTGGACCATAAAGAAGGCTGGCCGCCAAATAATTGATGCCTTTGAATTGTAGTGCTGGAGAAGACTCTTGAGAGTGCCTTGGACTGCAAGGAGATCAAACTAGTCACTTCTACAGGAAATCAGCCCTGACTGCTAATTGGAAGGACAGATACTGAAGCTGAAGGTCAAATATTTTGGCCACCATTATCCAAATGATCATGGTTCCACTGGAGTTTCTTCATATTCCTGTGGGGTAGGTCATACATCCAGTTTAGGTACCTTAAATCCCAAATCAGTTTGGTGTGTTTTGAAAAAATCCTCTGGATTTTTGAAGAAAAGTATGGTTCCTTGTCAAGAAATGAAGAAGAATCAGTATGTTTCTTAACTTTGTGACTGATTCAGAGAACTGAAAAAAATGGGAATAAATCTTTTCATCTATAAAAATACCTGTACAACTACATACATAAATAGAGACTATTAACTAGCAGGAAAAGGTCGGGGATCTTTGGCTTTTTAGCAGACCCAAATGTCTGCATGTTGCTATTTAAAAATTCAGCAGACTTTATCCTTGAAGCTTATATGTATCATGTCTTCTATTTCATTCCAATAAAGATCATTCCTCTATACAAAACTACTCTTAGTTTTTTTATTGTGTTGCATGAAATGCATTTTAATGCAAGACAGATTTCAAATTTAAACTATATTTATTGTGTAGGTTTTTGAATAGAACCTTCTTGGTTTAAATCCATTGCTAGAACCTTCTAGAGCAAAACTATTGTCTGCAAACAAAGAATAAACAGTCTGTGATATTGGATACTAGCATCAAGAACAAAAGTTTTCAATTGAGATATAATTTTCAGAGATTAAAATTCTTGGTAATCTACTAATTGTTTGATTTAAACAAGATATTAAGAGAGTAAACCATTCCTTGCAAATATTTCACAATGCAAGGTGAACTAATAATTAGAGTGATAATTATATTGTTCCATCAGTTTGGTTCCAATCCCTTCTCAACTATGGCATTTCTATCTGTGTTGGATAGCCAATGGTTTTGATGGTTGGCAATACTGGCAGTTTTAAGCGCAAAATATGTAGGACACTTTAATTGAGAAAGTCTATTTTAGCAGAACATCTCAGTTTACATTATAAAAATTGGAATAATCTTTTTTCATGTCATATTAATCTGAAAATTATATTGCGAAGCATTTGTTCTTTAAAATATACCAGAAAGAAGGGAGGTGAATGGCTGCAATGTATTGGGCCTTACTTTGAAGCATATATGGCAGTCTCATCATCACAGCAACTTTTACTATTACAGTAATGTATTTTTTATTACCCTATAACAAGACTCTAATATCTTCTTCTCTTTCTAGTTATCAGCCTGTCCCAGTCTGTCTGGGAGTCTCATGTTCAGCACATCTCAGCTGGTGGAAGCACATGAGTGATTTTTAATTAAATATAAGTTGTTTGTTTCTCCAACTCTAGAGCTCTAATTAAAAATAAATAGCAAAAAATTTCAACTATACAAGAAAGAAAGAGTACTGAAATGCTGACTTTCAGAGAACAAATTAGAAACATTTATCAGCTCACAGACCATATGCAGATTGGTCACAAGTAAGCAAGGAAAGTAAGAGATGGTGATGGCCAAGAAAATCATATGAGAAAAATAGTTTTCAAGATCCTAGTTGTTTATATAATGATTTTTAAAGTATGCTTGTTGAAAATTGAACTGTGGGTAAAGAGTGATATAATTCTCTGAAACAATATACATAGAAGATATGAAAACATGCCTCAAGATTCAGACCAAATCCTAATTCTGTGATATTAAAAAAAATCAATTTTTTATTAAAAAAAGTAAAAAATCCAGTTGATTTATCTAAATTCATTCACAAATTCAGTTCTCTGTAACTGGAAATCAATAAATAGATAATCCCTTTTCTGTTGGACAGAATTACATGAGATGTGCCAGAATAGCATTGCTTTTTTGGTAAGATCATTTTCAGACAAATTTAAGATAAGCAGATGGAAATTAATATGTGTGCCGGGTATGTTTAGATTTTTATTATTTTTAAAAAGTGGACTGCATTTTTATTTTAAGCTAAGATGAAATTTCAGAAAAGAAATGTTCTTTGTTATATTTTTGGAATAATTGTGGAAATGACATACAACAGAGAGATCATCCTAGGTAATTAAAACCTCTACCACATCACCCAACAAAATGTTGGATTTAATTCTTGTAGACATAGTTTTCAAATCTGAAAAAGTATAAATTGGTCATCTATCTACCTTTTGGCATTTTGTTTTGCTTTTGGCAATTTGTAGGCGAATATCAGGCATACAGATATGCTTCTTGAAATATGAAATATACAATCAGATCATAGTCATGCATCCTGTTTCTCTAGCAATTTGAAAAATGCATGAGAAAATGTCCTGAAATACATTCTCATCTCTCCCCATCAGTAATAAATGATACAGTGTGACTGCCATCATTTTGAACCAAATATTGTGAAACCCACATCCAAAACATCTAGGAAATGGCACAGGAAAAAAAATCCTTTCACAAATGTACAGCTGCCAGTTTTCTTCCATCGATGTAATTAAACTAACACGGCATCTCCACCTTCCTTTGTGGCTTATGATGCAGAGCAAGCAGGAATTATAGCTAGAAGTTGTGAAGTCTGAAAATAGGAAGGTATCTTTCCGTGGCAGCAAAGGAATCAAATACTCATGCGCAGTAATGTTATCCTCTCTATGTACTGTAGCCGGTAAAGACACTAAAGCCAAACCCAATATGGAAGATCGATACTGAGGAATGAAGCCGGGAATCTCTCCTCCACAAAGAGGTCAAGTCAAACTCTAGCAAAGATTCTAATCCTGTGGGTGGATCCTTGGTGTTCTCCGAGGTTCATTGTTTGCTTGCAGAATTTTCATTATCTAAGTTAGTAACATCATCAGTGTGAGTGAGCATGGGGTATGCTGCTTGTTTATATGGAATGGCTAGCCCTGAAAGTGCAGGACAAGCTGCCTGCAGGGTAAGTTGGCAGGGCAGGGCAAGCTACACAAACAATAGCCGAGAGAAAGGAAAATGGGAGGTAGCTGTTGAAATTGGTATGGTGCAACTGAGAAGCAAAAAGGACAAGTTTAAAAAATGAAGAGGGATATAAAACAAAAGCAGAATATTAGGGAATAGCCTAAATTGAAGGGATGTGGTAAGGAAGGAGAAGGCCCACAATGACCTGAGGATTCCAATGAATGGCCCACTCCCATTTTTTAAAAGCATTCTTTGATTATATATAAAACCAGGGGAAAGTCAAGGAAACTGGTTGTTCCGATGGTTGGAGAAGATGGTGAAGCGGTGATGGGAAACAGGGAGAAGCTGAATTATTTAATTCCTATTTTGTATCTGTGTTTTTGCAAAAGAAAAACATGGTCCAGCCTGCCACGTTGTGGGGCAGAACAGAAGTGCAGATCAAAATATGGAATTAGTGGGAAAACCCCCAGTTGTTTTGAATGAAAGCAAGTCTCCAGGACCAGATGGATTACGTCCTATGGTACTGAATGGAACTTGTGGATGTGATGTCAGAACTATTTTTTTGTAATTAGTTGTAGCTTTAAAAATTCCTGAAGTACAGGGGAAATGACAAAATAATGAAGAAGAAATAATGTGGTTCCAGTCTTTAAAAAGGGGAGAAGAAAGTTCCTGGGAATTACAATCTAACGTTTAACATCAATACCGGGGGAAATTCTCGATAAGATAATCAAGCAGTAGATTTGCAGATGTTTAGAAAGGAAAAAAATAGTTACTAGAAGCAAGCATCAGGTAAAGGTTAAGATTTCTCCTGCCAGTCATGTCTGACTCTAGGGGGCAGTGCTCATCTCTATTTCATAGCCAAAGAGCCAGTGTTGTCCAAAGACGCTTCTGTGGTCATGCGGCCGGCATGACTATACCCTGAGGCTCACAGAATCTTCCACCGATGTAAGCAGTACTTATTTATCTACTTGTATTTTTACTTGCTTTCAAACTGCCAGGTTGGCAGGAGCTGGGGCAGACAACAGGCACTCACCTGGGTCTTGAACTCGGGTTGCCAACCTTCCAGCCAATAAGCCCAGCATCTTAACCACTCAGTTACCGCACCCCTTGAAGCATATTAAAAACGGGCCATACCAGACAAATATCACTGCTTCCCCCCCTCACAAAGCAAGTCTATATAGTGTGCCTAGACTTTTGTAAGGCATTTGATAAAATTGGCTGCAACTTCTTTCTTGATGAAATGGACAGCGTAGGATGGATAGACTCACAATAAGTTGGTATGATTGAACAACCATACCAAATGTGTGGTCGATAACAGAGCCATGTCTACCTTGAAAGAGATATGCAGCGGGGTGTCTTAGAATTCTGTCTTTGGGTATTTTTTTCATAAATGACATGGATGAGGAGATAAATGGGATCACATCTGCAGATGACACAAACTTCAGGGCATTGCTAACATCTCAGAAGGTTCAGAATATCTATTGATAGACTTGAATTTGGGGCCCTATCCAACAGCATGCAGTTCAATGAAGAGAAATGTATGGTAATACAATTAGATAGGAGAAACCAGACAAACCAATACAAAACAGATGATCCCTGGCTTGGCAGTAATATTTCTGAGAAGGATCTGAATGCCCTGATTGACCACAGGTTATGTAATAGCCAGCCGCATGCTAGAGATGCAAAGGAACCAATGCAACACAGCACTACACCAATAGAAATACATAATTTTTGACATCCCTTGAAGTAATCATTCTGCTGTAGGGCGCGCTGCTTAGATCCATCTGTGTACAGTTCTGGTTGTCACAATAAAGAAAGATGCTGAGGAACAGGAGAGAGTCCCCAAAAAAGTGACAGTGATGGGGAGGGGCTTGGAAGATAAATCCTGTTTGTAATGGTGAAAGGAATTGGTATGGGTAGTCTAAAGATGAGAAAATTAAGGGGAGATAGGATAGCAGTCTCCTAATACTCGAAGGACTATCACACACAAAAGGGTGTAGATTTATTCTCTATAAAATCTGAAGGTCAGACAAGATTCAATGAATTGAAGCTTTTCAGAATGAGAACCAATTCAAAATAAGGTGGAACTATTAAGAAGTGGAATATCCCGTCTTCTGGTGTCATGCTTGCTCAATCAGTGGAGGTTTTTGAATAAATGAAGAAATATTCACCTGGCATAATATGAGTATTCCTGCCCTAAGTTGGATTAGAAGACCTCCAAGATGCCTCCAATTCTACGAAAACAACCAAAATAAAAAGACCTTAAGAAAACCTGCCAGTGAAAGCAACCAATCCTCTCCAAAGCTGAGTAGCGGTAAAGCAGGCCGTCAATCTGTCATTTCATTCTGGTAGGGAAGAAAGAAGCAACGTTTAATAGGAAGAGGGAAGTGCATACATCATTGGGAATAGCAGCCTAGCCTGACAAAAGGATTCCCTGGGGAGCTTTAACAAGGTGTTACATAGCCTAAATCCACTGGAAATAGAATAGATAAGAGTGCACTATGATAAAATCCCTCTCTCAGCTCAAAGCTCTTTCCTTTGCTCCCATCTCTGCCTGTGCATAGTAGATGCCTCATATTCCCAAATTCATCTTCCTGATCCTCTCTGTGGAAAGCAATTGAGTCTTGAACTTGGTTTAAGAGTTAGGTGAGAGGGGAGAAGGAAGAGCAGCTTGCATTAAAATGGATAGTGCAGCAGCTCTGATGAATGAGTGCACAATCTTCATTATGTCACTTACGCCCAGTGCAGCAGTCTTGCTCCAGTGACAAATTGCATTAAGGAAGGATGAGAATGCGAAAACCCACAAATTAAAAACAAAGCAGAAATGTTTACTGCATCCCTGTCATCATTGGATAACCACCTCAGCTTTAGGCAAGAATGTCAAGAGCCATGGAGATAGCCAGATTTTGCATTACATTTGTTTTAGAGATTCAGGGTTCATCTGGGCAAAGGAAATGGCATTGCTAGAAAGAAATGAAGAATCAGTGAGCTGGTCTCCAGAAGCACCGAGCCTGGACTGATTATAGCAACCAAGTTCATGACTTGTTCTCCATCTGTGTGCAGGAAGTCCAGAGCAGCTGAGACTCCAATTCTCCCCAGTTCTATCACGTTCTTCCAGGTTCTTGAGGACTCTTTTTTCTTCCAGTGCATCAGATTTCCCTTCTTGTTTCAGAGCACACGAAGGCCAACAAATATTTTTTATGTATCACCAGTTTCTAAAATACATGAGAGGGGGAAGATACACGCTCATTTAAAAGGGGCTTCTGATTTTTAGAAAATGTCAGGGAAATATAATTTGACTCAATAAAGATTTCATTAAAAGCTTCCATTTTTTTTTCATATCATTTGATCCTGGGATTGTTTGATGGCTATTTAAAACAATTCAATTAACTGACTTACCAAAAACACAAAATCTGTTTGCTTAAAAATAAAACAAGGCTAATTGCTACTTTGAGCTATTTCAAGTAAATAAAATGAATGAGTGGAAATGACGCCAGCTGGGTCAAACGTCAGTTTGCTTCAGAATACCTTTAAATGCCTCAACAAAGCCAAATGTTTGCAGCATAAATTCAGTGAGATTCCAGAAACAATAAAAAAGGAATTGTCCTGTGGGCTGACAAACCCTATTTTAAATCTTACTCGGAATTTTAACCTCACCATTGGAAACTGAAATGGTTCCTATTAAGATCTTAGAAAATCATTCAGCCCTGATTCATATTTTCAGTTGTGCTTTTTTGCATTCATAAGAATATATTTGACTTTTCCAAACAACTGTGTTCCCTGTAAACTTTATCTTAATTTTACTTTGTACAAATTGCACTTTTCTGTCCTGTAATTCAAGGCTTTCAATGTCAATTTCATTTCAAGGCTTCCTTGAATTCATCCAAGTTTTGTCCCAATTAATTTATTTTTCCAGTAAAGTAACAGGAAACTGGAAGAATACAAGAAGAGATGCAAACTTATTTTCATAATGGATGGTTCTGCTGAAAAATAATTTTTAAGAAGCAACCCTAAAAGGGCAAAAATTATGCCCTTTTAAAATTATTTTAATAAAATAAAAATTATTAATAAAATTCATAATTTTAATTTTGAATTTAATTTTTTTAATTAATAAAATTATTATTATGGTTGGTCACAGTCAGCCAGATGTTTAGACTGGATTTGGCATTTTTAGCTATCTATTGAGTTCTCCCCAAGAACCTGAGATAGGCAGATGTCTTGTTTGATGGTGTCAAAGGTATTGTCTCAGGATGTAAATTGTTCCAAGTAAAGCTGGCTTTTGCAATTGATCATGCTGATTTTAATAGGCAAAGGTGTGAATGATAAGCAGAGTGTTTTAGAAAGAAACAGACTGGATGAAACATTTAAGAGATTCAATACCTGAACCATGAAATACCAATGAATGCTTTTTTAGTGAATCACAGCTAATAACATGTTAATGAAAGGATGTCACAGTGGGCAGTGAGAGCTTCGAAGTTACTTGTAACTCATTCACATCCCTAGGCTTCCACTGACTGGCTGTCTGAAATTATTTGGTGGGATTTACAATTTATGCACCTTTAGTTTTGATAAATGCACACCTTGCTCTCTCTTTATTAACTCTTGAATTTGAAACTGTGAGAAGAATTTTATATCCCATTTCAATACAACTAAACAAAGAGTATGACATTGAGTAGCTTTATCAGTGTGGTTTTCCATCATAGAATACAAAGCACTTCTTTGTACTTTAGCCATGTAATGCTTGAATTTATTTAAAGGAGGAAGGAAATTCCTCGACAGCCAGAAGCTGCATTCTTCTTGGAAAGTTTTGCAACCTGTGAAAAGTGTAGAATGCTGTGAAGCCATGGCATCATTCCCCTGAGCAGAGATGGAAATTTCTGTCCTCCTTTTTGTTTGTTTGTATTGAGGGTTAAATAGGGTTTATTCTGCAAAATAAGTTATTAAGCTTTGAGGAGACTTAAAGCACCTACTGTATTTCACATTTTAATTTTTATACTCTGTATATTTAACAAAGAAGCTGGAAAGCTTTGGTGGCTCAGTTCAATCCCAAATAGAAACTATATAACTGTGTGTGCATGTATGCCTTGCATATTGTTTGCACATGCTGTCACACATAAGTTCTTTGCTTAGCTGGCAATCCCAATTCAAGTATTTTATATGCATATGGTTGCTTGAATTCTTGAAGGAAGGATTCTTTGCTTCTTCAATAGACTATTTTTGGATGTGTTGCCAACACTATGCATACAAGCTTCCCAGGGGCTTTTAGTTGGCTTCTGTGAGAGCAGAACTGTGGACTAGTCAGGATTTTGTCTTTCAGACAGGCTGTCTTTATATTCAAAGATTGAGACTGCAGGAGCTCCTAGCAAATTTTGGCCATGTGCTTCTGATTTCAAGTAACTGCTTATTTCAGAATTGCAGTAGGAAAGCTGGGTGCACCTTGTTTGTATAAAGCCATCTTGCAGTTTGAGCCAGCTTCACAATGAGAACAGCATGAGTAGCTATGACAGTTAAGGGCAGAACTGCATGCTGGCCCACAGCTACCTGCTGCTTTCACTATGTAGAAGTAGGATTAAGTTGCTGCCCACCTAAAATCTATTCATGGAATATCTTTGGAGCCTCTATTTATTAAAATATCTACTGTAGTCCAGTCCACCTTTGGTCTGGCATGTCCTTTCCATTAAGTAAAATAGTTTTTAATTTACTTTGAATCAGGATTTCCCAAAATGGTCAATTATTAAATCCCAAGGGTCAGTGGGGCTATTCAAGGCATCAATAAATAGATGGAGGTCAAAAGGGGGTCAGTAAATCTCTGGGTGTCCCCGGGTGATCAATAAATGATGGAAGGTCGATTGGGATCAATTAATTTTTGGGGTCTCTCTCGAGCTCCAAGCCAATCCCTTGTCCTGAAGGTGAGGTGGCTAACAAAGAGACAGTGTGACCAGAGTTGGATGGTCAGCTCAGTGACAGAGGTCTTAAGATGTCCTTGGGGACTCCTGCTTTAAATGATTGATAAGCCATAAATTTGCAACTATAAATCTGTAAAATAGCATATGTAATGGGTAGGGAAATCTGTATTGTTTTTTTTTAATTATGTTTTTGTTATCCCTTTGTTTACTGCTTGTAATAATGTAATGAAACATTGAGTGGGAAGATAATATCCAGATACCATCTCAGATATTCAGATACTTTATTGGCCAAGCATGGTTAGATAATTTTTTTCTTGTTCACAATTATTCTACTTTATTTAACTAGCTATGGTGTTCTGTAATCCATAAGCCAGCTATAGCTCATGGGAATCCCCAAGGTTAATCTGGTCCCAAGGTTCTTTTGAATCTCTTCTTTTCTTGAACTTGGAAAAGGAAAACAGGTCTTCTCCCCAGAGCCCCAAAATATGCAATGTCCTGCACTGAAATCAGTGGGTGTATTCTTAAGGCACTCATCAAAGTCACGGGAGTATTTACATTCCTGAGAGATGGAGGAAAGAAGGACTGAGTCCTAGCTCATACTGCAGTCAGGTTTTAAAATAGCAGTCTTTCCATCAAGGGAGTCTGTTTTAAAGTCTAATTATTGAAAGGGAGCACTTTCTTGCATATGTTTGAAAGGTAAGCAGGTGGATCACAATATGTTGGGGACTGGAGGCCCAACAACTGGAGTAACTTGACTTGTTGTTTGGGGGCTTAAGTCTCTTCTATAGTTAACACTGATTTGAACTTGGTTCATTCTTCGGGCCAAAATATGTTCCCAGCTTTAAGTAATTCTCAAAAATCAAAGTGATAACATTATTATAGAGTTATTAGATGCCTCACCCCACCTCTAGTCCTTCCATGCTGCCTAATTAGGGAGTTATCCCTGGAAGAGATGAGCAAAGAACATCAGGATTATATGTCAAGATACTCCCACAGAGTCATCCAAAGTATGAAGACTATTCCACCTATACTAGCAGATACCTACAATACATCAGGCAGCAATGACATAGAAAAATGCTGGAAACAGATAACCATTTTCATGAGATCAGCAACACTGTCCACTCCTGCATTTTATCAAGAAAACCTTAAGGATAGGCAAAATTTAATTGGAGAAGGTCTATGTATGAAGTCAAGGAGAACCAACACCCACCTGATGGCATATGATCATAATCAAAGATTTACTAAACTTCTTTATTGTAGGCATGAGTTAAATCCAGCTCTGGACTTTCCTTCCCTGTTTAATATTTAATTGCAGATGTTCTTTACTAGCTGTGAATAAAAATAAGTTTGTGTGAAATAAGCAGAACGATTTCTCCCCTAAAATTATTATGAGTAGAGCTTAAAGAGTGTCACGAAGAGAATAATTTAAAGTGATCTTCCAAAAAGCATTGCTGTACATTACCATTACCCTTTTAAAGTTGTCGCCTCAGACACAATCATAATAGCTATTGTTTTCTGGTACATTTAATGATAATCAAAGGTAAAAATAAAATTCCAGAAGAATAGTCTATAGTTCATTTTCTAGCTCTGTCATCTTTAAAAAGATTAAGGTGTCTAGAGGGCGGTGCTAATCTCCATTTCCTAGCTGAAGAGCTAGGACATCTGAAGACGCTACTATGGTCATATGGCCAGCATCTTTACTCATATTTTCATTTGCCCATAAGGAGGCTAGCATAACATATGTTCAAGGTTTCTAGTCAACTAAATTCATCAAACAGTAAGCTTCTTTACAATTAGTTACTAATCACTGAATACATTACTTATTTGATAAGCAAAAAAATGTTTTATCTTGTTTAATCTGTTGAAATAAGTAAAGAGAGATGAGGAACAAAATTCGAAGAAGGAGCTCTTTCCATAAACTCTTTGGAACACAGAATAGCCCACCATTTCATATTTTCTCCACTTCCTATTAGCACTATTGGGTTTGCTTTAGCCTTTACTTTATTCCCTTTCTTTTTCATCTCATAATCTGAATATTTTGGAGCAAAACTGAAAATGTATTTGGCAAAATGAATTTATATTGTTTTTATAAGACATTTATGCATTTGTTCTTGAGAAAATATATTTTAAACAAACTTGTACAATTTCAACATATAGTTATGGGAACAGAAAAGATTAAACTTAATAATATTTGCTTTTATGTGATCATTGACTGTTTCAGCTTTGTCTTGCTTCCCTTAATTTATTACATCTTTCTCTTAATACAGACCCATTTAGTGTAATAATATAGCAAGATTTTAGTTATGAGACTTCTGTCCATCTTAATGGATCAGGTACAGTAGCACCCAGAAAAATTCACAATGGCAGCAAATAACTCATGCATGGTGATGTCATGATACAACATTAATTCTTGTACATATGAGTCTGACCATCTCACCCAAGTATGTAAGATGCAATGTTTGTGTCATATCAAAATGTATGATTTCCATGATCTGTTAAACTCTGTATTGCATTGTGCAAGTTTTGTATCTGAATATGTAAGATATTTTCATCCATTTCTTAAACAGAAAAATACAGTAAAATTAGCATCACATTTTCTGCTTGGAAAGATGGAAGGAAAGAAAAGAAGATGGCCAGAAGCAAGGTGGATGATCTCAGTTACAGTGGCAACAGGTGCATTATTGGAACACCTGAAAGACCATGTTAGGATTGCATCATTAGTGAGAAAATCTGGATGGCAGTTAATCAATAAATTTCTGCATAGAATAGAAATTTCTATAATGGTTGAAAATCTGATGAGCTGGAGCCATTAATGATTCAAATGGTTATTTTTTTATTTCTATATTCCCAAGATACATGAATGCATTCAGTATAAGGAAGAAAGATGTTAAAATGTGTTATTAAATATGTATTTATTCAACTTAATATGCCACCCCTCTTGCCTGGAGGTGACTCTAGGAAAAATATTTTCCTTTTATTATGATAAAGTTATTTCATCAATGGAGGCAATCAACTAATAATATTTATTTTTAATTAGACCCTGCTAGATCCCAACCTATGTTAAACATTGAACATTTTGACAGAGCATTATTTCTAATGAAGCATTTTGTATTCCTTTAAGAAAAAATGCTCCCATGTTTCTCTATCACTGCTTCAAGAAGCAATAATGCAATTTTAGTTTTTTAAAAGATGCCCCAAATGTGTTGTCTCCCTTGCTTAGACTGGTACATCAGCACTTTGCAAAATGTTTTAGTTCAAATTTGGCAAGGCTCCAAGTTTATTGCAACCTTCAGGATTATTTTTAAACCATCCCTGAAAAGAGAAGAATATGGATACTGAATACTCCAGTCTGGGAGAGTAGCAAAGAGGCCATTAGATGCTGTGGGCTAAAAGGAAGAAGTGCATTCGTAGAAGGCATCTTTGAATGTCATTGTAAGTTCAAAGCTTTCTTCTTTTCAATGTCGGATACCGGAGTAGGAAACAATTACTGCAGCCCTAGTAGTGGTACAGCAGAATGCTAAGAGCTTAATAAAACAAAATAGAATAAGTCTCTGCCTTCTCTTCCAAGAAATGGTGCTGCTTCCACTGTCGATTCTTTGTCTAATACATGTCCCCCACCCTGGCACCCAGTCTTCCTAAAGTTCCTTGATAATCTTATTAAGATCTGTAATAACCAAGCCATTAGTGGTCATGTTCCACTTGCAGATTCTATTGATAAAATTGGATCAAAACAGGCTCCTGAAGCATTTTTTAAATTGTTATTTTTGTGGTAAATATCATGCTGCACAGGAATTTCTGAGCTCATTATATTTGGCAGCTAGATGCGTATCTTTTCCTTTAGGCACTGTACTCTGAATTGAGGAAGGAAGGGTGGCTAGTATGCTACCTGCATGCTACCTGTGATTATTTTTCCCTTTCAGGAAGGAATAAGCATGCTGATGGAAACAAAAAGCCAATGTTGCTGTTCCACAAAACACAAAAGAAGTATTTCTCGGTGTTTTCATTTAAATGCAATAAATTAAAAATTATTTTCATTTAAATGCATATTTTATCTAATAATTTGTTTGCTCCAGCAGAATATACATGGTTTGGTATTAATAGAAGGTGGTAAAAATTGTGTTTTTTCCCCTTACAATTGAATGACACCATTGAATGTTAGAGAGCATTTGAATGAAATTCAATATACTCCGTTTTAAATGTCTTGTCCTTTCAATTCATTGGACCTCTTAAAGAAAATGCTAGCAAATATTTTCCAAAATGTACACATAGTCTACCAATGAATCAAACTGCTTTCAGCTGAACCAATGAATAGCTGTAAAGCACACAGACAGATTTCTCAGAGATTTATTAAGATTTGGACCATGGAACACTAGTCAATATACTATGAATGTAGCCCAGAGAAACTTTGGGCACAGTAGGATTCATCCTAAATCCTGGCCACCATAAATTAGGATAATCCAATTAACGTAGTAAACTCAAATCAGATTTGCAATACACATACTATATTGTTAGAGAGATTTTGATTCAGCTAATTTGATCTGATTTAGCCACATTGGTTGGACACAATCAACCTCAGTTATAAATTAAGTTAGGAAGGTAAAAAAAATTCCAGGACAAGTTGACCATTATTAAGAAAATAGACTGACTTTAGTCCCAGTAAACAATAATGAGCATCTTTAACAGGGTTTTAATTAGGCTGTTCATATCCCATGGGAATTATAATTTGAAAAAAACTACAGGTGAGTGGTAGAATACATGTTATGTTATACTTTCATCCAGTCTGAAAAGGACGACTGCACAGCAGGACAAAGCAGAGTAATTACTAGAGTAATTACATTTATATGGATAAATTGCCTGATTTAGAAGTGGCCTGCTACTGAAAAAAATTATAGTGTCAGTTTTGGGTGTATGAAGAGCAGGAGACACATGTTCTCATTATTCTTTTGTCACTTACTGAAAACTTTAACATCTACCATCTTTCTCTAAATTATCTATTTCCTCTCTCTTCCTTATCCTACAATCACTCATGAAAATTCTTTCCTTCTTTTTGTAATATATATCAAAGAAGCTGTATAATGAAGACATTTAACATTCATTTATTTTTATTTTGGGATACACTGCTTTATGATGTTGATATCAGTTTCATGAACATTAAATTTTGATGTGGAGTGATGTGATCATATTTTGAGCAAACAAACTCCATGGATTATCTCCAACTGGTGACTTGTAAAATCAGTATTTTTCCTCCCAGGACTAGATACTCTCATTCAGAAATGATGAAGCAAAGTGGCCAGGAAAACAATAAAACATATTATGAAAAAAAGAAATCTTAGACATGGTGAGATATGATTTTGAGCACACCCTTTCCTATATTTGTTCTTATTTTATAAGACTGCATGAAATGAAACAAGTGTCTGTGGTTTATATGGTTTTGCAATAATGATTTGTGTTGTGGATTTCTTTTTTTATTTCATTCACTGGCTTTTCTTTTATGATTAACTATAGTTCTCTGGAAGACAATTTTTTTCAACGTGCAGATCAAAAAATAAACCCAAGCTGGGAGAAGAAAGTTTCATTTATTTGAATTCATTTTCCCTGATACATTGAAACCAAAATTCCATCCTTTAGGAGATGAATACAGACACCATAAGAAAAAGCCTACATTTAATTTCTTTCACCAACAGAACGGGTTGATTGGCGACCCTTCTAATTAGAACTGCCAATCTTGGGTTGTTTAGCAAGTCAGTCCTGATGTAGGAGCTGAGGAAGCTGGCCCCAATAAATGCAAAGGGATTTTGGCCTCTTCGTTTTCAGAGGCTTCGGCCACAGGTTCAAAATGAGTAGCCCTTGTCACTTCACATATTGTTACTGGAAATACTGAATGCTGAAGCTGGGTTATTGCAGTAGTAACTAGGATAAGAAATGTTTCTTGCATCAGTGAACTTAGTATTGTGAGCTGCCATGATTTGGGGACTCTTTATGGGTGTCTGTTTTTAACAAGGAATCATGCCACATTGTTTTCTCACAACATTTTCTAATTCAACCACCAGAACCATTCATGCCTGTCTGTATACACCTCTTGAAGACTTCGCTGCACTTTTAAAATAAGCAGGTATTCAGGAAATCAGCCAGGCTGCACTCCAAATATTCTTGGGATCAAGAATAATTCATTTACATGATTATAAATGAGAATTTCTCGTGCAAAGGTGGTCAAGATGAGAATTCTCAGTAGTAGACACAACCATCACAGGTACAACAATAAAGCTTGTTCCTCTTAATCTTCTCTCACCAACCAGAGCATTTTTATCATGTTTTCTAACTGTGCAAGTTGTATATCCCAATTATATCCTGCCTCCACTTAATCTTCTCTCACTAACCACAAAGCATTTTTATGTTTTCTAATTATGCAATGTTATATATCCCAATTATATCCTGCCCCCACTTTTTTTAACTGTTAGTTGCCTTGAGTATTATTTTGAATATACTTTAAAGGAATAAAACAAATGTTAACAGGTTCTCTCTATATAAAATATGGTAGTATACGAACTAGACAGATTATTAAAACCCTGGAAAATTTTCATTGAGCTCCACCAGTTTTTATCAAATTCCTTGCAATTCTTAAACAAACAAAGCCTGTAGTCAAATGCAACACAATTATTACAATCATATACCAATTGAAATTATAAATTTGTACTATAATAATACTGCCATACAAGAATAGTCTTTCACTTAGGTTGAGAGGTTTCTCTTAGAAACCACTTTTACACCTTTAAAAACCATAGACATGGCTTCTGGGATTACCTTCTGCCTTCTTAGGGCTCTTCAGAGATATGACCGATGCCAGATCAATTGATTCTTCCCTCCTGACCCCCCCCATTTTTAGGAGTCTTCTGTAATTTAGCACCCTCCAGTTAAGAGTTCATCATCTTGAATATCTAGATTCCATGGTCCTCTAAGAATTGCAATCCTGTAACATTTGAAGAGCACCAAACTGTGGAGGAATATTCTAGGTTTATATTCCAGTACACAAGAAATCTACCTTGGGCTTTTTGGAGGAGCATAGCATTCTCAACCCGGGATTTTTTTTCTTCCTAGAGGGTCTTCAAGGGCTTACCTAAATAGCCTGGGAAGCATCAAGAAAGCTGAAGACCTTTAGTAGACTGTGGGATAATACAGTTGTTTCTCAGCATCTTTGCTGCAATCTGATACTGTGGATCAGATTTTTGGAAAGGTCATTGGGTTTGACATATGCTCAGTGCTACCAGAAATGCCCACTTGGCTTGTAAATACTTTTGATGAAAATGTGCCTGTTGGGAAGAACCTTTTTCATAAATGCAAAGTTTAAGCCCTATTGTTAGTCAGCACAAATATGATCCAAACAAAAAAGATTGGATCCTCTGCAACAGGTTTGAACATTATCATAGGATAATAAAGAAGAGTGAATGTGAAGGGAGCATCAAATTCCTTAACGTCATAATCTAATAATTTATCAGTTTCCTAGTCCCTGAGTGCTTCTCTGTGTTATGCTCTCTGGGGACCCTTAAATGAAAAGGATAATCTGAGGCAATCTGGACTCAGTTGTGCATGATGAAACATAGCGTGAATGACTATGTTGCAGCAGGTACCACCAAGGGAATACGTGCATGATATGGATCATAGAACTCTCCTGTAAGCTCTTTCCATCCAGTTGGGTGTATAATGTTCTGACAGGAGCAGTGCACAGTGTTTGACAAGGTATTTTAAAATGCTTGAGAGATTCAAAAGTGGTTTACGATGCAGTGAGAACTAAAATCAAACAGGAGGAGAACCTTTTGCAAACATCAGTGGTCTTCTCTGACTCCCAACTATGTTTGCTACGCCATCACTGACTTCCCTGTAAGCATTTTACTTTTGTATGCCACCCAGAGTCACTTCTGTGAGATACATGTAATAAATAAATAAAAATAATAATGCCAGATTTTGACGACAAACCTCAGGGGATGACTGCCCTTTTTAGAATCCTGTCTGAGACTTCCCCAAAGATTGTTAAATGCTCCGTTACTTTGACACTCAGCAAAAACATTACCCTCCATAAAACATGTCACATTATTCCCTCTTCATAGGAGCACATTGAGATAAAGTAAAGTTAAAAGCTTTAAATTTAAATTAGCCTTTCTCAACTGCCACCTGAATTGCTCAACATTTGGTCATCGGCAGCTTCACATTAGAATATCTTGGAGAAAATGCTTCTTCTGGAACCAGAATGTGAGCTTGTTATTTTTTGTTTCTTTTTATAGAAATATGACCCATCTCCTATTTATCATTTCATTTTTCTTTAGAAAAAGGGCTACTTCTGCAACCAATTATTTGTAATAAGTTTATAAGCCAGCATACTATTTGGCCTGTAAGCATTCCTTTAAACAAGGCAAAACCACTAATTTGAGCATGCCCTGAGTAATCTTATGTAGAAAGGACAAGGTTGCAGGGGGTCTCATAATTATGAATAGTTTGGTTCCAAATATTTAAATTTCCTCTTGTTTTAGGATTTTAATGTTCCTCCCCCTTATTGTTGCAGATAGCCATACAGATTTGATGTCCTCTTCAGAAATCCGTAGCCACAGTTATTTTATAAAGTGAAAGTCTTGGTAACCCAGAACAGGAAAATAAGGTTTTCTTTTTTTTTTCAATCTACCATAGAATATTTCTGGAAATTCTTCTATGCTTCACTGCAACAATCACAAAAGTTGAAGCTATGTCTCCTTTTTACAATCAGAAAAATGCAAAGCACATTGATCTTTAAATACCGGTCTTGTTAGAGAAAGAATTAAGTTTATTTTTTTGTAGAATCTGCTATTCAATTTCTCCCTCCACCCCTCATTTTTTCCCCTCTCAAACTGACCAAATGAAGGCAGGACCGGCATTATCCTTGTAGTAGAACCGGACAGTTTACCATGCAAAGATGAAGAGCATTCGAGTTAATTCTTCATACCGCACAACTATGGGCAACCTCTCTTAGAAAGCAGCTGAGTGCTAATAATAATCATAATAGCATTACAAGATGGTTTGGTGGTTATTTTGTTTGAGTTCTTTTAAAAGCCATACAGTTGTAACTAAAGAGTTTTTTTTCTCTCAAAAAAGAAAGGGAAAAAAAGGACACCCGCCATAAATAAATAAACAAACAAACAAACAAACAAACAAACAATACTTTGAAAAATACACTACCAGAAGAAAAAAGGGGGTCTGCCCCCACAACAGAGATATATTTATGACATGCAAGAGATGAAAAGAGAGCTGTTCTGAGTTGTCTTATCCAAAGGAAATCAGAACTAAAAAAGAAAAAAAATAAAATGGCAGGAATTGCAGAAGAAAGCTCAGATTCAATTTGGTTTGCAAACTTCATGTTTTGGAAGCATTGTGTCTAAGGTATTTTGTACACCATCAAAAGGCACCAAAGGATGGACTCAGCCAAATCCATCAGAGGCCATTTGTGAGGAAGCAGGAAGGCGGGTTGCAGCTTGTGGTAGCCTCCCGTCTCTTCATGCATGATGAGTCAAAACGTTCCTGCTGCAAACCTGCTCCTTCTGTCTTGCCTTTGCTTTTCCTGTCTGAGGCTCTTTCCAGATAAGGGGGCTTTCTGCCCTGCAGTATAAAGTTGTACTAGCCTGCATTCAGCAGTAGCAGCGCGGTCTCCTGTCCAGATGCAGCAAAAGGGAATTTGCATTACATGGAAGGGAAACAGCTCTTCTATGCTGAGCAGGATGCGAAAGGACGGGACATAACTGAGAGGTATTCTTAAGTCTTAATTTTTTAAAAATAATTCTTGTTTTAAAAAAAGGACAGTTGCATTTCTTTTCCAGTGCTGGAACCGAAGAGTCAACAGAACTGGCCTAACTGTGAAGGAAGAAGAGAAAGAGACGAAAGTCAAGAAGCCTTAGGGGGATGTCACAGAGCGACAATGAGAATTGTGTACCTAGACTTCATTGCACTTTCAAGACAGTGAGTGCTTTAGAGGAGGGTGAAAAATTGAACACTGTGTTTCTGCAGGCTGCATGCAACCTTATGTTATAATAGTATAATCCAATGTGCAATCTGGGGCAAAAAAGAAAGAAGATGTACCTCTCATAAGAACTGAGTTACAGGAAAACATTAATTGTGTGGTAAATGCGCACAATAAATGATTATCTGGAAAGGCCCTGAGTTAATAAGAAGAATAAACCATTTTAAAAAGGTAAATGGTCAATTACAAGAAATGTAAATTCCTGTTTCCAAACAATGTAAAACAAAAGAAAAATCTCCAAAACAAGTTTTTTAAAAAAGAGATAGCTTAATATAATGCATCTTTGTTTTATGGCCTTGGCTGAGTTTTTTTTCTTTTTTGTTGTAAAGATAGTTTATAATCTGACCTTTGTTCTAGATAACAAATAATCTTGGTAAAGGAACTAAATTTATCAGCAACTACTGGGGAAAATGAAAGTGGACGTAATTCAAGCTCCCTGTTGTAATCAGCAGCTTGGTTGCTTTCAGTTACTTAAAATTCAACTGTTCTTAAGTTGCTTTGCCAGCCCAATTTCTCTTATATTGGGGGGAAAAGCAGTAAATGTTGGAATCTGAGAATTTACCTCTACACAGTTAGTGTCTGCAAAGCAATGATGGGAAAAAAAGAAGAAAACAGGACGAAAAACAAAACTTTAAAAAACTTTTGTTTGTTAGTCTCCACAATATTAGATTCCTAAGGACCATCTTTTCTTCCTCCTAGTTAACCTTGTCTTGAAATATATACAGGTTATTTGTTGCTGCCACTGCGATTATATTTTCTGAAGGATGCCAAGCTGTATGCAGGATCTTTTTGCTAAAGTCCAGACTGTCCACACTAATTTCATCTTTCCTCCTTTTGCCCCCAACACAAACTTTGCGGGGCTTTAGGATGGCACGGGGTTTGCTGTTTTCTCTTGAGGCTTCAAGAGTCACATCACGCTTGGTATTGCGATCAAACATTCTGAAGAAATTGTTGTAGGAGCCAGTCATGATGACACTGAGAAACAAGCAAAAAGACAAAATGTGAAGAGAAATCTAGAGGCTTTTTAGTTTTCCTTCTTCTCTTAATCACACCCCATTTCAGGACAGCTGCAGCTTTGAGAAATACCCACCGTGCCTCCTCTCTAGGAAAACCACTACCGGGAGACCCCCCCCCGGCAGTGTAGGATGGAATAAGTCAGGGGACAATTTGTTGGCTCTTCAAATGTCAACTTAAAGGGGGATTATAATAACCATTGTCAGTGGTTAGGCCAGTTAGAGTTAATGCATTTACACAGTGAAAAAAATCTCAATTCCTGCAAACTCCACTTAATAAGGTAAGGTGATTAAACGACAACACCCTTTTAGGGCAAGTGGCATGGAGACAGCTGTGCACCAGATCTCTTCTCATCAATACTTTGTGTATTCATCCCAATTCAAAGAATCAAGAAATATATTAAAAAATCTTAAATGTTGAAATAATGATCAATCAAATAAGCACTAACCATCTGAAAGGAGGTTGATGATAACATGGATATAAAGCAAAAACTTCAACAAACTCAACAGTTGGTTTTCTATCTTAGGCTGCCCCCATAAAATATCTGGATCAAGATGACTGCTGCTTGCCGTAAGGAAGTATAGCATCAACTCTTACATTAAACCTTTTTTTAGGACTGATGAATTCAGAAAAATAATCCTGTCCACAAATCCTAAGCAAGAAGGATTAGGCCAATATTTAGATTGAAAATGCAACGGCAAGTTAATTTCATGCTTAATTTTATGTTATAAGTGAACAATACTTAAATCATTTTAATATTCTAACTGCCAGTAACTCAAAATATAATGCTGACAAAAAGAAAATCTCAATTCTGTTAGCCATAGTTTCTAAGGAAGAATTAGGCAATTGTTATACAGGTCATTTTTATTTCTGTTTCATAAATGGAGCCAATTAAATCTTGGCTTTGCATGCCCAGCTATTTTAGAAATTTCAATTTATGGAAGCTAGTGCAAGTTTAAAAAATCCGAACAACTCATCACCATGCTTATGCACCATAAGAACAATATTAGGTTGGAATCATTGTGTGCAGTTCATTTCAGCATCACTCCTATGCCGACCAGGTTTTTAGGAATAAGTGTGCTTGGCCCAACATAAATAGTACTTATCCAGCTATCCTAACTCAAGTAGCCTCTTTCAGAATGCTCACAAAAGGACTTGAAATGTCTGATGTGAGTTTTCTTGATCATAAAAAGAGTTGACATCTGAACAAGTCATGAGATTTATTACTGTATGGAGTGTTTTTCAAGTTTTTTTTAAAAAACCTTTTCTGCATTGTATGAAGCAAAGTGCAGAAAAGAGTGGGTGGATTTGAGGAATCAGAAAATAAAAAAAAAACACCTGCATATAACTCTTTACCTGTCTGACCCATTCCATACACATTCAAATTTATCAAAAATGCAGTCATTCTCATAGAGGGAGCACAGCTTGCTGCGGAGGTAATCATGAACCTAGGAGAAAGACAGACATAAAGAATGTGTCTTGAAAATTAAATTAGTAAATTTTGTATAAGCCAATTCAAAGATCTCACAACATGTACATATAGCATACTGTATATACAGTATTTGGTGCCCATATCATTAATTCACATCACAATAAACAAAGAGTCCTGATAAATTACCTGATATGTCTCAATAGGTCTGTTCTCCATATTCAGATCCCACACCTTGACAGTGAGATAATCCCTGGTCATGATGTATCTCCCAGTATGACTGAACTTTACATCAGAAATTGAAGAGATGATCTCAGAAAAAAAAGATCTGTTACTTGGGTCTTCGGGTTCTTCAAAGACTACACAAAACCACACACACAAAAGAAACAATAGAAATACAATCAAGGCATCTGTATCACTTGGCTTAATAAATTTTCCACATGATCAGGCATAAGGAAAATTTTGTGAGCACATGTTAAAAACCAGTAACAAAGACTTAACAAATTAGTTGGAAAATAAGTTTCCCTGGACTTCGTTACCTTTATTTTGGAATAGAGAGTGGATAGTGTATAATTATATTGCAAATCCCACTGAAATCAGTGGAACTGAACTGCACAGATAAAGACTTAAGTTTCATCAATTTCATTGATAAACTAAATGATCACATTAGATGCAATATCTTTGGGCTGTTGTGCTCACACCTCAAACCTTTTACCCATACTAATTTCCACTTACTACAGGTATTAGTTTATATAGAGAAAGCATTATAATAGATTTTTGAAGGCTTAGTCATGCTGACAGCTCATATGATACACAGAAATCAGTGGAGTTAACTAAGTCATGGATAAATCCTACCCACTGTGTTTTAATGTGGAAAAATACCCTGGTTATTTCATACCATAGAATTTTATTCTGTTTTGAAATCATATTAAGAGAAATCCGAAATATAACCCGAGCTCTATAGAAATAAACTCAGTTATCATTCTTCATGTATACAATAATATAACTAAAGGGAATGTTCCTTACTGAATGGAAGATTCGAGAGAAATAAAACAATAAAATCCCTAAATTATGCCAATGCCTTGGCTTTGATGAGTTTCCAGTAGAAATTCAAAAATCTGTTACAATTTTCCTACACAAAATCAGATTCATACCAAACCCAGGTTATAAATCTGTTTTAAAAATGGGAAACCCAGAGCATGAGTTCTTATGGCACGCTAAAATTCGGGAGCTAAACAGCTGAAGGCTGGTTAACATTCTTTCATCTCCCCAGATAAGTTTTGGCAAGGCGGAGAGACAAACTTCTCACTGTTGTCCTTAATCCCTTCAACTCAATGTAAAATGAGTCCGTTCACTTTAGGAGCAAAGCCCTCAGCATATGAGGTAAAATTTGATGTGCTAAACCATAATATGGTTTGTTTGCTTTTGGTTTAACATTATATACAAACTGGAACAATAAGTAAACAATGGTTTGTTTTTGAACAATAAACTTTCCAATCTGCCTATCATTCTGAGGATTGTAGATGAGATACGACGTTCTGCTTGGCACATATACAGGTCTGTATATTTCTGCTTAAATTCTGTAACAGTCTTTCCAAAATGTTGTTTTGTCACCATTTGCCTTTCTTTGGAAGAGTTTTTTTTTGTTGTTCCATTAGAAGATTTGAGTCATATAAGCCACAAGAAATTGATCTAAACATTGTCAGCTGGCCCTGGATCTTAAAATTATTTGAATTTTAATTATTAATGTGCACATTAAAATACATTTTATATAAATATACAAACAAATCTTATCTCCAAAACGACAGAATGATCTCAGTTCGAATCCAAGGCAAACCTTTCAACATCACAGTAATCCAAGTCTATGTCCCAACCACTGA
>JANHZU010008644.1:159821-172471 GCA_032468055.1 Acrochordus granulatus | reverse complement strand
ATTATCTGACTTTCCATTGTTTCCTATGGGAAACCGCGTTTCGCTTTACGAGAATTTTGCACTAAGAGCGTTCTTCCGGAACGGATTAATCTCGTCTTGTGAGGCACCACTGTACCTTTCTCCCAGCATTTGCACATCTTTAAATTACTTGATCATTTTTGCATTTTTAGTAAACATTCTATTAAGATTCACAAAGCCATCTACTTGTCCTAGTTTTTCATCATGTACCTATAATTTATAATTCCTTACTCTATTTTCTCTGTTAAACCCAACTTCGATACATTCATTTTCAGATCTTTACTCCTCATGGTATCATGAAATTTATTTAATATTCACTGCAAATCATTCAGCTTCTCAGCCAATAACATGGCATCATCTGCATGCAAAAGGGTACATAAGTATGTATATACTCATTTAATCAACACAACTCTTAATATCGCAAGATTCCTTATAATTATCCATTAAATAAACAAGAGGATATTAAGTGTTCATGTTACTCCAAGTTCATTCAGTACACTTCTCATTTATTATGTCACTTGCTTTGCTTCTATTATTTGCTACTCTTATTGCATTCAGCAACCACATTTAAACTCCATACAAACGTAAAACATTTCGTAGTTTAATCCTATTTATTTTATCACAGACTCCCTCCAAATCAATACAAAGAAAATGAACTTTCTCATATTAATCCATTTTGCAGTTATTTTCTGAAGAACAAAAATGTTCTGTATACCCTGGCCAATATAAAGCCACAATGTATTTCCTAAATTTTGCTCATTGTCAACTTGTCAATCACAATTCTGCAAAACACCTTCCCAAGCACACTTAAAAGTGTGTAGTTATTGCATTTATTTTTGTACTTATTGCATTTATTCTGGCTACCTTTCCCTTTCTATAGAAAGCAGTAACTGCATTTTTCCAATTGTCTGACACAGAAGCAAATCTGTATAGACTCATGATAGTGCTACTACAAAGGATTACAAATAGTTCTTGTTTAGCAACTGTCTTGTTTAGCCACTGCTCAGAATTAGAATGGTGATGAAAAAGTAATTTTGCAACCAGTCTTTACAGTTACAACTGTCATGGGTCTGTAAAAAAGATAAAAAATTTGTGGTTTCATTTAACAGCCACTTTGCTTAACACCCAAATTGCTTGTTCCAGTTATGGTTGCTAAATAAGAACTACCTGTAATATTTATGGTTTGATTGCTGTATTTCAAAAAAGATACTGTAAAGCTGCAAAAAGGGCAATAATGGGCAAGAAAGATGCAAAAAGAGCCGGGACAATTTCAGTTTATAAAATTATTCAAGGTGCAAAAAGGATAGAGAGATTTTTCCCTCTTTTCTCTATACACTTAGTTAGAATCTGGAATAATCCAGAATGCTCAATGATGGCTGACTGGATAAACAGTATTTCTTTAAACTTAGACAATTCCATTATGGGATTTATAATGGCAATCTATTTGGATGCTTTTAAAGGAGAATTAAACAAATTCATGGCTAATTCAGCTACTAGTTCTGCTCAACAATATATTTGTTGTATATATTGCATATTGTTGAGTATATAAGTACTGTATACTTATATATTATAAAGATAAACATAGTGAGATTTTTAAAAAGTTATATATAACTTTAAAATATTATCATGTGTCAGGGTAGCATGATGAGTTAGAGACTTGACTAGCAAAGTTAGACCAGTGCTTAAATATAATAGAAGCTGTTTATAAATATAATGAGCAAGATATTTTGAATATTTAAGAAATACTTCATATGATGATGATGGCTATGTTTCACATTGTTTCTACCAAAAGGAGGAAACTAATAGATGGCCTAGTTAATGGTATAAGTACCAGGACACAGAATGTCTACTGACGTGCAGTGTTGTAATATATTTTGATGCTTGTCTTTAATAGTATTATTACAAGTTCTGTTAGCTGGAGGCAAGGGCTAGTGATTAACATTCCATTAAGAAATTAGAGCTCTTTCCAGATGTTTATCTAGATTTGTTTTAAGTCGGTGTTGCTAGTTAAAAACTACTTTAATCAAATACTACCTTAGCTATATACCGCTCAAAGCACTACACAAAAGAAAATAGTTCTAATGAGTAGAAGCAAACTCTTTTGTAAAAAGTGGAAGGCTAGTTTGTGTATCATATGTGAGCTAATGGCAAAATCAAGAATGGCAATCCTGCAGCTTTCTGAGCACTAGAAGGTATACTTTCTATTTTTAAACATGAGAATAGTTCTGCTGCATCAGACTGAAATCATCTAGCCACAATTTCTTCCAGAATGCAGCTAGGAAGGCCAGGCAAGATCAAGCCAATCTCTCCCATTTCTGCCTTTTCAGACTATGTACCTAAACCAGCCCCAGAGCTTCTTGAAAGAATAGTGAAGTGATTCTAGGTTGTTATAGTTCTACTTTCTTTAGGTTGCTATCTTCTTACAGCAAAGGTAAAAGTGTGCCCTGCCAGTCGTGACCGACTCTAGGGGTCAATGCTCATCTCTGTTTCATAGCTGAAGAACCAGCACTGTTCAAAGATGCTTCTGTGGTCATGTGGCCAGCATGACTATATGCCAAGGGGCATGGAACACTGTTACCTTCCCACCAAGGTGATACTTATTTATCTACTTGCATTTTACATGCTTTTGAACTGCTAGGTTGGCAGGAGCTGGAGCAAGTAATGGGAACTCACCCCATTACGTGGCACCTGGGTCTTGAACTCGGGCTGCTGACCTTCCAGCCAACAAGCCCAGCACCTGGACTGCTCGGCCACCAAAGACGCAGTACAGTACAGTACAGTACAGTAACTGTATTGACCATAATAAAGTTTCCTTCTGACATGCATAGAATTATAAAAATTGGTTTATGAGAGGATTTGAATGAAAGGATATTTCAGAATGACAGGCAGCATTCTTATTACGGATCTGTTCAATGCTGATTTAGTCAAAATGTCTACACCAAATTGTATCAAAGAGCATAGAGATCTTGTGACATGAATTACATCTGAATTAAGATGTACATTTTTCTGATATATATTTAATTTACAAATTAAGTAGAATTTGAGTCTGGGTCTCTAAGCGATAATAAATGACTTCATTAATTCACTCTATTGTTTCTGTAACCTGGGGCGTTTAGATCTCTGTAAACAAAATGAAATAAAGTTATCTGCATACAAAATGCTATCCTGAGACTAAAATGTTAAAACTCATTGACTTCAGTGAAATAACTGGATTAGCGTTTTGCAACTGAAATATATTACTGTCACAGTGAGCATACACAGACACACACACCACTGACATACCCAAAAGGAAAAACTATAACTCAGTTACAGACCATACCCAAGACTCAAATGTTAAACTCCAGTATATCTAAAGACTCTGGAGAGCTGCTGTCAGTCAGTGCAGGAAATCCAGTTGTCAGTGCTGATGCAGTGCAAATTTCAATATATTTCCTCCCAGCCCTGAGTGATTTAACAAAGGCATGTAAATTGTTGCGGCACAAACAGAAAAATATACCACTAAAAGTAGTATGATGGCCCATCCACCATTATCTTTGCACCATTCCAGAAGCAGTGACAGATCTGTCTTTCACATTATACTGGTACATTTGAAGAGCAGAATTATCATTGTTCTGGCTTTGCACCAGATTATCTGAAATCAGAGTAAAGCAAACAAATCTGTTTTCTGTTACCATAGATGCTGCCTTACCATGGCTAGCCATTCCTGGGCATGAGTGAGTCATTGCTTATTGTCTACTGCAATGTAACTGAAAGGAAAGGAGAATGAATGGACCAACAAGGGACAATGGAGTAAACAGGTAGAGGATGAAAGTAATTGCTGACTGAGAGAAGAAAGACTGGGTCAACTAGCAGTGCTTTCTTCTGTTTCCCATCTTTTAAACTGGCCAGCATCTCTTCCATGTTCTTCTTCTATGCCCATCTGGTGCTTCTCTTTGATGAAAATATGACATGTGGTACTCTGCAGCTCTGGCTGGGCAGAACCCCTCCTATCTCTGTTTTCATCACCATCAAGTGACTTTACTATCATTCTTCTGCTGATCAGCCAGATGACTAATGTTGATCTAAAATCTTTCCTCCATTTTGAGACTGACTGGAATCAAGACGTTCACACAACTGACTTTGAAATGGTACTGCAGAAATTGGGGAATGGAGTATATATTGTATGGTATTAAGCTCAAGTTAAGTGGTGGTAGCATTGTTGTATCTTTAAAACACATTTAGTTTGAAACACGGGAACCAATTTTAAGAGCAAAAATGGCACATGGGTGAGAGAAATGATTTGCTCCAGTAACGATCCCCAAAACTTTCTACTGTAGGATTCCATAACTGCAGCATGTTTCAAACTTGGCATCTTTAAAGTTGTGCGAACTTCAAGTTCCAAAATTCTACCACATCTTGCATACTGGCTGGGGAATCCTAGGAGCTGAAGTCCATACATCTTAAAGTTACCAAGTTTGAGAAATACTGCATTATTGGTCCCTCATGAAAAAAACTCTCAGCTTTGAAAGAGGGAGGATTTCTTGCCTCTAACTGAAGATTTTGTTCTTAAAATTTGCTTTTGCTCATTTGCATCATCTTTATATGATGAGAATAGACAGAAATTCAAACAAAACTACCTGCCAACATCATGCTGATTTTTAGATAAATGAGGAACAGTATCATCCTTCTCTGTAAACTTGCTATTCCATATCATTATGACTATAAATTTTCTCTGATAATTTTAGAAATGCAAAACAGCAGTTTTGTAATAGGGAGATAAAGGCATATCCCCTACTATATTAATATCTGGGACAATTGTTAATATGAGATTAGAACAAAGAAATGACTTTCGGCCTTAGTTTATTAAATATAAACAAACAAATAAGTCTTTTTCACTGGTTCCTAGGTAGAGCAAGAGTTAGGCTCCCAGATTCTGCATATTTTTATCTTTTAAAAATGTTACTAGGTTGATTGGATTGGAAATTAGCAGTAAATTGTAAAGAAACATTTTTTTCTTTGAGGCCAATGGCATTTTGTTCTGAACAGACTCAAATCTCTGAATTCAAAATGGCCAGCTTCAAGCTTGAACTGGGCTATCTTGAGTACTATGGGGAAGCATTTTATGTCAAAGTCTCTGCGTTCGAAGCTTGAAATATTTTTAGGATGGTCAAAACAGCCCATTTCTCAAAACAGTTACTTCATACTCAGGATACGCTATTTCAGATTCAGAACATTTGAACCGTAACATTTTGCACACTATATTTGAAGCCAATAAAAGACAAGCCCAATATGAAATTTGAGGTGCAGTTGTATAACTTAAAGGCGCGTCCCTCACAATTTTTTTGTGAACACTGATAGTTTTGATGGAATGCCAGATTTGGGGTTCTTCAATATCTGTGAGCTATGGACATATTTGAAATTTGTGTGCACTCTTGCAGAACTGATGCTGGGAGTTGATGTTCCATAAAATCACTGTCTACAGGAATGGCGACAGACAGAAAGCCCTTACCGATTAAAACACCCCCCTGCCACCTCTAGTTCCCTTGCCTCTTGCAAGAATTTATTTACTGAATTTCTACACAGCCCATCTCACCTTAGTGACTATAAGTAGTTTACATCATAAACTTCCTATTATCTTTGTATACATTTGTATACAAATGTATTTTGTATACAAAATGGCCAAAACTGCAGTGGGCCATCATTTATATCCTTTAAGAAGCCTCAAAAGTCCGTAAGGACTCTGTGCATTTCTTGGAGATAAACATAGTCTGGAAACTGATACTTTGCTTTACAGGGTGGCAATTTATTTTTTACTGACAGTAGTCCTTGCTTAACAAGTGTTTGAAGCTTGATAGTTCTGAATGAGGAGACTTACAACCAGTCCTCATAACTGCAGCTGTTTCAGGGTCCCCATGATTAGTTGGCAACTGGTATACAATTACAATGGTGGTCCAGTGACCAAATCTATGGGCATCCCACCATTGCTAGGAAAAGCAGTGGCAGTTCATACTGTGTGACAGACCCATAACTTCCGAACCCACAAGGAAAGCAGACCAGCAAGTATGAAAGATGGCTGCCTGCACCAATAATGACAGGCAAAATGCTTCTGCCAGCTAGCCTGCCGGTCTGGTACATGGTTTCAGCAGTGTAAGCAACCACTTCTGGATTTCTAATTCTTCTGAAGAGGCAAGCTGACCCATTGACTGACTGGTGCTTGGGCCTATGAGAAAGGGACGGTGACTGGGCTCACTAAGGTTGTCCCCTTCCTCTTCTTCCTCCTGAGTGCCAGGTTTCCAAGCATCCTAGGCCACCCCTTTTTGGAGCTGCTTTGACTGTGCGCTTTTACATACGAGAATTTCTGCAGCTCTTCCAAAGAGCATTAAAAGGCTTTGAATTCCTGGAATGCAGCAAAGCAGAGTTGTGTGGCGCGCCATTCTGACAGCGAACATATATTAGGGCTCATGAGACGCAGAAGGCTTTGTTTCTCTGTTTCTGCTCCCATCTCAACATACAGTTCAGTGGCTCTTTTCTTTCTCTGCACAGCAAGCCCTCAAGCCTGTCCCTGGGATAAACAGTGTGAGATAAAACTTGGGAAGTAAGCCTTTTCCATGATCTAATCAGATTTCATGGAGTTACATTTTGATGCGAGAAAGGGACCTGAAAAAAATGAGCTACCTCGGAAGGAAAGGCTTTCCTTTCTACAAGTTGCGACTTCCTGCTGGCTTCCCCTTTGACTTTGCTTTCTAGAAGCCAAAGGAGTTGCAAGTCGTAGTCATGTGACATGATGCTTAATAGTCATGCACAATTTACTTCATGACTTCATGAGTTGCCTCAGACACTGAGATGGGCAGCATAGAAATTTAACAAACACACCAGAACTGTCATATGATTTTTCACTTTACAATCGCATTGCTTAGCAAAGGCGTTTCTGGTCCCAATTATAGTTGTGCACCGAGGACTATCTGTAAAATAATTTTAATTTAAAATAAATATTAAATACTTAAATATAGTTTAGAGAGTCTGACAAGTTCCAAGGGAGGTGTCTTTGAGCACATTCACACCTCTGAGGCAATGTATTAAGGATTATAAAAAGATCCATGAAGTGACAGAGCAGTTTAAAAGAAAGCTTGTAAAAGGTTTGCAACAGTACATGTGCAAGGAAAACATGCACAGTCTGTAATGTTTCCAGTTTTATGGAACTTCCCCATGGTTTGATTAATCTCTAGGTTCGGCTGCTTCCATTAAATATTTATTAGAAGTTCATTATACCACAAAATACAACTGGCTTTGCTGAATTCTCTGCTCTAGCAAGAATATCCATACTTTTTAGATTGAGGCCTATTTGATTTTGAATAGCGCTTCAGAAATGTGGTAGGTTTAGGTAAAAAACTATTATTACAGGGAAATTATTTCCCTGTACTTCAGGATTTTTTCATGACTGATTTAAAAATTAAAATTCTGCCATAGTTTTTGGGGGAACCTTAGGAGCGGCATAAAAGACTTTATGGGAGGATGCTTGTGGCCTGGGACTGTAGGACATATTGGTTTAAAAAAGATGAAGTTGTTGTACATTTTGGAAGAACAAGTTCTACAGGCGCTTGCTACATATGGAGGGTGACCTGTGACAAAAAGGCAGGTAACTGTCAAGGACAAAGTAATATGCAATGAACAGGAAAGCATCTATATGCCAACATTTCATTTTGATGTCTACCACAACAAAGTCTTAAAAAATGCCCCTGCAGAGAAGTTGCTATCTGTATTATAAAGTAGTACTCACCTGATTGTATCTTTTTTGGTGGAAGAAGAGTGGCAGGAATGAGAATTTATGCCTTTTTTAATATAAGCCATCACAAAAATTCAATTTCATTCCATGCCTCCTTAAACCTTGGATATAATTTGGTTAAGCAGCAGTTTTCCCACTCAAGCCATTTAATGGGGCTTATGTTTCACACTTCAAGTAAACACAAGGCTAACAATCTTGACAGAACAAGGTATCTGCATACTCCTTTGAAAATTAGATCTTTAAAGTACCTAGGCTTTTACAGCTTGTATTACATACATGTCAAAAAATGAAATGTTATTCTTGCTACTGCTAAGAGCATTTAAATCTGGCAGAATCATATTAATAACCCTGATGCATTTTTCATTTTTCCAGTAAAAAAGCGATTGACAATTTTGTAACTATCCAGTGGACAGAAGTTTATGGGAGGACCCTATAAACAAACTTCTGAAAATTAAGTTGCCATTGTAGCTATCAGATAGCTTTTGTTACAAGCTGTTAAGTTCTAGCTATGATTCACTGATAAACCATAACAACCTTTTTTCTTTTAGGGCATATCAGTTTGATAAAGATGGGATTGTTATAATCTCTGGAAGAACAAGCTCTATAGGTTTTTACTACGCATGAATTATCTGCAGAAGATAACCTGTGATAAAAACGCAGGTAACTGCCAAGGACAAAGTAATGTAATGCAATGAACAGAAAAACTAAGGCTATAAAATGTGCTAGATTAATACATAAGCACCAAACCCTATGAGTGAATGCTGACCCATCTTCTGCTAGACAAGGCAATCCACTGTAGTCCTTGGCAGACAAATGACAAACAGATTTTTATCCTGTCTTTCCTTCATAAGGTGAAGGCAGCATCCACAGCATTCCCTTCTCCAATTTTTCCTACAATCTTCTAGGAGACAGTGACTAACTGAAAGTTAACCTGGGAGTTTCTAAGGCTGAAGGTAGGCTGGAACTAGGTTGTGAAATCATCATTCACAACCTTCACTATCACCATGCTGGCTCTTTTTAGAAAGGATGACTCCCCATTACCAAAGTATTGCTTATGCATTCTAATGTTTCTGGCTGTCTGAATAATATGATTTCTATAGCTTGCTTTATGCAAAAATAATCCAAGGAAGTGCGTGAGATTAAATTGCAAGTTGAGAAATACAAAGGTGCAGCATGCAACGCCTGGATTAAGCCAGTATACCATCTCTGCAAACAAGCAGACCTTTATTCTGAACATAGGAAAATGCATGCTTTCATTCTGCTTCTCTTCATCACCACTACTATCTCATGGCCTCTCCAGCATGGAGGAAAAGATGAGTCTACGACATACTTCCCAGCAAACTTCTATCTCCTTGCTGAAAAAAATATTCACAAGTGTGCAAGCACTTGTGCATAGATCTGGCACTGAAGTTTTTTCTTTTTCAATCACCTTCAATAAACCATATCCATTTACTGCATACCATTGTTATTTAAAAGAATATGTGATGTTTTGGACATGCTTCACAGAAATGAATTACTGTTCTTTGTCCTATTATAATTCCTATTATGGCTTTATAAACTTGACTGGCAGAATCTCATTTGAATGCCAGTTTCCAGCAGCTTGTCATAAATCTCGAGTCTGGTGAAAGCTACCTATTAATATTTCTTTCCCACATCCTCTCTAAAGGCACCAGTCTTCCAAATCACAGCCTACCATGACTCCTCTTATCTCCCATGCTAATCTAAAAATAAAATCCAAACAGTTGTCAGCCAAGTTGGAAAACAGCACCAAGTTGCAGTAAGGGTCAGCAAATCTGAGCTACATGTGAATTCTTAGCTACATAAACCAGAATATTCACTGTGGTTGGTAACAAAGCTGTGCAAGAGGCTCAAGGAATTAACTGTAAGGCAACATTTGAAAGACAAGACCATCTACATAGAGGTGGAAGGGAAAGACATATCTAGATATATCTTGTATTATTAAACTATAGAATGGGAGAGAATCTCCCATTCCACACTGTAGAGTGCTGCCTCTTGCATCTTTTCATTCCTCTTTTGCTCCTCCTTAAAGCCCAACTGCTTCTTCTGATTTCTTTCCCCTAAGTTCTAACAGTTTTCTTCCCCTCTGATTCATCCTCTCTTGCTGTCTTTCTTCCCCCTCTTTTATGCTGCATCTTCATCACTCCAGCCACATGCTCTTGTTGGCAAAGCTTCATAATCAGAAATGCTAATGTCCAAGAAGTATATTTCCTCAATTTGAGCAGAATACCCTTCAACTAAACATGTATAGGATGATCATCAAGCACCTGTATCCATGACCTTGATACATTATCTTCTTGAAATAAGTGGTGTCTTTAGAATAGGAATATCATGATGTGGCAGCTAGAAATTATGATATGCTAAGAACAACACTATTAGAACATTCCCTGCCATTTCTTCAAGCCTTTCTAGCAATTATCTTAGGGCGCAGAGCAGACACAGCTACTTTCTCTTTAGTGAAAGAAATCTAAAGTTCCTGTTTCTTACACCTAACAGCACAGAAGCAGCCTCTCCATATCTCCTTTCCTCTGGCTCTAGCAGTTACTTAAACTGCCTTGCCTTGGAGTAGCACAGTCACCACTACTTCACATTATTTTTTTAACCTGTCTTTCATTGTTCCTAATAACTGAGTTTAAGGATTACAGAAGTCTCTATCTTTTCTGTTCTTGCAAAACCTACCAACCTAATAATATCATGCCTCCAAACATCAATGCCAGATAAAAAAGTCAGCATTTAATCTGTACTGAGTAGGAAGTCCTGTTCTCCAGAAAGAGTGGTAGCTATTAAGGCCAGGGACAAGTCAATAAAAATTCCATAGATACCAAGTATTTTCCCTACTTAAAATCTTAGTTGACGAACACCATGCTAGGAACTCCTATAATGTCACCTTTTCAAAACCAGTCATGTCATTAAGGTTACCTGGAGCAAGTTTGAATTTTTGCATAGTTGACTAGGAGAACTCAAAGTTACAACCCAATTCAGCAGTACAGTAATCTAACAGTGCAGAAGCCAGCTGCCTAGGGCCATTTGTGGGACTTACTTCCCACCATTACTGCCACTATCTCAAGAAGAAACTACTGTCCATGTCATAGAATAAAACATGTACAAGAGCACTGTGGGAATAAGCCATGCAATCCATCTAAGCTGCATGGGGAAGCAGCTCCATAATGTCCATTGGGACCATATTCTCTGTCTACAGTGCACTGGTTGTACCGATATGTGAAACAATTTGTACTATACATTAGCAAACTCAAATCTTGAAAGCCATTCTCAAAAATTTGGTTTTGAAGGACAACCTGTACATTTTAAAATAAAGACAGAAATACTTTTATACAACACAACTCAGTCTTGAAATGTCTAGTTCAGTATCAAATTAAAGCAAAGACAATTTTAAAATGTGCCAACCATTTTGAGGGGTATTTCTCCTGCAGCACTGCCATCATTCCTAAAAGTGGTTGTCTTCTTCCAAAAGAAATATGCCCATCTAAGATCATTTGAGCAAGTATATGCACATTGAGAAGGCACATCCTTGACTGCTGCCAAAGGGGTGAGGCTTCTGGGGAATATGATCACATCAACGCTGCAAGAAATGTTGCTTTGCTCAAGGGAACATTAACAAAGAAGCACCCTAGTGCTTTGTTTGAATAGTTAGTATTTACCTAAGCTGATCTCTGTAACTCAAATCTCATGGAGAACATTTGCTCATCACCAAAGTGAGTACTTTATTAAACTTAAAAACCTGCATATTACTGAAATATTGAAAATTAAAGTTACAAGAACTCCAACAACAGAAATATACAGAGAATCTCTGAAGAAATATCTGCCTTTTCAGGTTCTCCCTACATTTCTTAGTACACCTTTTTAGTGGCAGAAATGTACTTCAGCTCTTGAAACATTATTTAGTGTCATTCATATCCATAAAAAAAAACAACCCTCCAGATGAAACTTGCCTCAGATATGACCACTCTGAGTAAAAGTTAGTGCACAGGATAAAATAGATGGGACCCAGGGAAATGCACAAAGGTAAATACAATTTAGAACCAACCATTTAAGAGATGCAAACTTGACTATTGAACAATGTGCTTCTTCTTAAAATAGGGCTCTTCTGATTGGATGATAATTCCAGCCAGACTTATGCAGCAAAGGATACTAAAACTCTGATTGGTTATTTCAAAGTTCCATAAGTTTATCCTCAAGTCATCTGCTGACAGGTAGGTTTCATAGTCACTGTTTACAGAGATGGAATTGATGTGATAGGTATGTGCATTTGCAAAGACTCTTCTGGGAGATGCCTCCACCATTAAATCCATGGGTCTTAGCACAGGTACCTGGGAAAAGACAAGAAACAAAAGGAATTAATTCAATATAATTCATACTATTATAAAAGAAAGATATCACACAGTATACCTCTACTTCAGTATGGTGCTGCTGTTTCTACTGTGAACATGAAAGAACTTTCCTATAGTTGTCATTATGCTGTTAGGTTTGTTCGATGCTGTAAATGGCATAGAATAATTCCTGGTTCACAAGTACTTCCTCTGGTTCTTAAACGTAACAGCAGACAATTCTGTTTATTTAGTTATTATACAGTACTCTCACAGTTCATCAGATTCAATCCATATTTTTTTATTTAATTGGGATATTATATTTGGCTTTTTCTTCATTTTTTTACATTATATCTTATTGCTATCTATTTTATTTAACTGTTTAAATAAAAATAACTACACATAACATTAGATTTGTCGACCAGAAATGACCGATGCTCCACAGTTCAACCCCCCAGCGAGGCACCACCTTGCTGTGGTTGGGGGGCTTGTGTGCTCTGAAGAAGATGAGAGCTCTGCCAGAGGTT
>JANHZU010008644.1:56960-68352 GCA_032468055.1 Acrochordus granulatus | reverse complement strand
TTCATGGCCAGTTCCATGGTACAAAAAAGTTGATTCTTATTGTTTATTTATTTACCAAGTCTATACGCCATTCCAATCAACAGTAACTCTGAGTAGTCATGTTATCATTCGGTAAACAGGTTAAAAAGATACAAAACCATAATAACAACTCCAGTGCTATAGTAATTAATCCAACAAAAAGAAAACCTCCTAAAATCTGACCAACATTCCTCTATAAGATGTAAATGTTGACTTATTACAGGTTAGGTAGTTTATATTTATAGAGCAACCATTATTTCCAATGCATAATTTTGTTTCAACCCCCCCACACACACTATTTAACTAACTTATGTGAATAGAAAGGGATGACCCAAAGGAAAATGGGAAATATTTTTTCCTGCTCTTTCTCAGTAATAGAGGAATGGATGAAGCTAGGCATTTTTATTGATCCCTACATGGATTCCTGCTTGTGCAAGTGGTGCACCTGCAAAGGGAAAGATGAGTTTACTAATTAGAAATATAGAAATAAAATGGGCATTTATGGCTTTGGGCTTCAAAAGCTCAGACGACCATCTGTGAGAGCAGATTGCTGCAGGATTTTGCTATTAATAGCTGCTGATATATACTTCTTATTTCCAAATGAAGGCCACAAGAGTGGAAAAGAGAAGCAGATGGATAGAAATAACATACCGAGTGACTTGCTGCCAATCCCCATCCCATTATAAAATAGGAAACTAAAAATACCATATATTAATCAAACAGCACCAATCCGGAACAAATAATTCCTTTCAACTCCCAAGCAGCTGCTTATACAGAAGGATCTGAAGATCTATTTGCACCTTCAATTCCCAAACATGTACCAAGAGGCCATGTGTACCTCCTGCTACCAGTTGGGTGGAATCTTTGGATGTGAGTTACTTCTGTTTCATAGAAAATCCATGGCAATTCTTGAACTGCTCTGGCCTGCAGTACTTAAAAGCAACTATTAATTTTTCTATGGCCTAAAATAAACATTTTGGGTTGTAAAGGGGATGACAGGAGAATTTTACTTTCAGACCTGCAATACTGCTATCATGAATTCAGGCAGAGGAAGAAACTCAATCAGATAAAACTAATTCTACTTCATTATGAAGATAGATTAACAAGTCTGAAAGTAAAATTCCGTCATCATCTCCTTTACAGCCCGAGAAACTAGGGAGGGCCCCTTCTGACCCTCTTCTCTCCACTTTGCAGTGATGGACTATACTATCTCTTATATAACTGTTCCCTAGGCAACATCTCTTTGCCCCATCCTTCAAGGTTTTTCCCACATAACACTACAGGTGCTGAGATGTAGAGGGATATGCACATGGGTCCAGAAGAAAAAGAGAGTCAAGACTAAATGACATACTGTGTGATTTTAAAAATTGTTTTTTTTTCCATGAAGATACTGGTCAGAAAGCTGCTTTGGGGAGGTGTCCAGGTAAAGGAACTATAGCAGTATAGGACAACCTTTGCCAAAAATTGAATAGATTCTGGCAGAATAGAGACAGTTAGTTAGCCCCACTTCAGTTGCATGGTAATTATACTTGAAAAGATAAATTTAACCTTACATAATAATCATCACTTTGCTCCAATTATATATATATATGTTGCATGACAATTAGGTTTCAAGACTTCTACAAATTCAACTTGCATATGTGGGTGTAAGAAAGAGAATATACCTTTGTGTGTATGCACGTAAGGGAAAGGGAGTATGAATATATGTGAATAAAAGTGGGCAGATACTATGTAAAACAAATTGAGAATGGCCACATATTCTGTGCTACCTCTTATTTTTGTGACACAAACTAAAAGTTAAGCCTTCTGCCAAAAATGGTTCCACATCCTACACTCGGTCACTCATGCCCTTGTCAACTCATCTTTGGATTACTATAATGTGCTCTACATGGGGCTACCCTTGAAGAGCATCCAGAGGTTGCAGGGGCCAATAGAATGGCCCATGTAACACCTTTATTCTGCAAGCTGCATTGGCTGCCAGTCTGCTTCCAGATGCAATTCAAGGTGTTTCTTTTGACCTTAAAAGCCCTTTATGGAATGGGACCAGGTTATTTGAGGAACTGTCTCACCCCAATGGGGATGTCCTTTACCACCAGGGAAAAAGATCCAGGGAAAGAACTCTCCCCTGGATTCTGTCAGCCAAGGAATTTCAGCTGTTGGGATCCAGAAGAGTTTTTTTGGCTGTGGCTCCTGTGTTATAGAACATCTTGCCCCCAGAGGTGAGGTCCATGCCTACCCTTACAACCTTCAAAAGAACCTGAAGACTTGGCTCTGCCAATTGACATGGGGCTCTGATACAGACACTTCATCTTGGAGGTGGCTAGTAGCCTAATTGTCATCTCCTTCGTGTATATTATTTGCCCACTCTTTCCTGGTTGGTTTAATTTTTAACCTGTTTTTATGATGTTTTAATGTTGTTTTTATGAATTGCTTTTATTGTAAACTGCAGAGAGTAGTTTTTGTTATTTTGGCAACATATAAATCTGATAAATAAATATCATCAATATTTTAAATGATTTCAAAAAATGCATTCTGATCAGTATTAACAAAAGCATCTTCTGCTCCTTTCTTCCCTGGAATAGAAAGGAAGTAAAAGAAAACATCAGGTGCAATTTTTTCAATTACTAGTCAGGTTCTAATGGTTCAGATATCCTAAATTAGCACTCTAAGTATATACTAGTAGCAAACACATGGCTGCTCATTATAGAAGTATTTTAGACTTTAAGAAAGATGTCTTGGCACTCAAGAAGAACTGCAAAATCAAAACACTGTCTTTTGATTAATCCAGGAATGGGAAATCAGATGCTCATATAAAACCAAGTGCACTTTTTATTGGTGAAGTCCTCTTGAATTTTATGTTGGATGAATTTTTATAATAAAATGGGAAGTGTGTCCTGCAAACCAAAACATTGCTTCCATTATCCAGAAACAATTATCAACTCAACACAGGACTCAAAATTAGTGTTAGAAAACATAATGATGGGTAGCTGAAAGAACAACATACAAAACTGAGCTTCAGTAATTTACAGAATGAAGAGGCAATAATGGCATTGTGTTGGGAAAAGACAGACTGCCATCAAAACCACCTTTCATCCTCAACAACACCTAATATTACTATAGTAACTAGCTGCTTCCAGTTTCTATGTAAGAAGGCTTCCTGGAACAAAAGGAACACCCATGTGCCTTAACCATATTTGCATCCAAGGCAGAGCTCCCCAGGATATCGACCACTATCAGCAGAATTCCTAAAGTAAAAGTACTGGACCTAATATCTTCAAACAGTCAGGGATAGCAGCCAAGCAATTGAACGTTCAATATTATATATACTTATTCAGAATTTAATTCCGTCTTACTCTTAGATCCAGGTTTACATATATTTATTTTCTTTTAGTTTGTTTTCAGTCAGAAAAGCAATCCATGCTGCAAACCAATGTATTTCATTGTTTATTATTGATTATAGAGATTATTATTGATTATATAGATTATAGATAATTTATATTAAATGGATTATAGCCATTTAAATAAGTATGACTGTTTCCTTGATTCTAAGGAGATGGTCATAATTGATCAGGACTACTTTTTGGGATTTTAACTGCTGCCAAATCAGGAAATCTCTTGGTATGTATATTATTTACATTTTCCAGCTGAGAAGACTCCTTCCAAACTCTTCTTCAGGACCAAAGATAATCATAAGCAGACATCTGGTATACTATTTCTTTGCTAGCCAAAAATTTCCAATGGGGAACAAGTCATAAAAAGGCAATGCCTTGTAATTAAGGCTCTGCCAATCAACTGCATACTTCACTGCATCAGGTTTACAGATGAGTCTAGTCAATCTTGCAACTATTATCTATACAAGTCCAGTATAGATGCAAGTTTTACAATGTAAAATTTGCTTCCACTTAGAAAGGAAAATTCTAATTTCTGCTTTATTTTAAAGGGGATTTTAGCAGAAGTATAACTGTACTGGAAGATAGTTCAGCATAGCTGATTTTGATTTCCAAGATGTTGGTCCACTAATATAACAAGTCAGTTCAGTACCTCATATCTTTTATACATACTATTTGAATTACTGCTAAACTTTCTAAACATCAGATTTAGACTTCTCAAAGACTGCTGTTGACTGGGACTCCTCAGGGGAACCAGTAACTTCTAGTAGGCAAGAATGGCACAATGTGTCAGGCCCAGTTATGAGCTATAAAAGCTTGGCATCTCATTACTTGAAAAATCCCTTTCTGTTGTTTCAGATTCTCTGGTTTTTTATTTCTTCTGCAGATGTCTTCTTTTGGGCCTGCTAGGATTTGAATGCATTTGGGGACACTCAAAAGAGACCATCCACAGGCTATGGAACTATCTCTCACGATTTTCTGACTAGTCTGCCTTATTATTTAATAAACTTGCCTTTAGACCCTTTTAACTTTCCTGTATTATTCTCTCCCTTGAGCATTACTAATGGAAAGATAGGATTTAATAAACTGAGTAAAATGACTAATTTTACCATGATTTCTGGAAAGATAACTGATCTACAGCCTGCTCCTTTCTCTGTTGTATTATGATTTTAGCAAAATTAATAACAGTGTAACTAAGGGTTCAAATATCATTGCTCTTTATCACATAAGGAAAAATTTCTAGCTTCTATTCTCTGTTACATTGAATTTTCAATTAACGTGCCCTTTAACGATGTATGTAACGATGCTCTAAAGATATGTATTATCAAGGGATGAAGCATAAACTACATCTTTCTATAATCCACACAGAAAGACTCTTCCACAATCCTTATCAGCAATGAAAGGAAATGGGAAATCCTTTTGATGTGCTTTCCATATATTCTCCAGGGTTCTGGAGAAGAATGCAACTATTTTGCTTCTGGAGGCTGTCAGCTTCCACAGGAAAGGAGAAAGCCATACTCTGTTAGGGCACAGCATCATGCCTCCTCTTGCAGATACAGGTAATGAAACTGATGAACAATTTGCAACTTAATAACAAGAGTGTATTTAATCAGAGTTGTTTCAGTCTATATAACATGATGTACAAGGGCAGCCTCCATGTCCCTAAAATTACTAAAATAGTTTCTTAAATTTACTAAATATTTTTTTATTTCTAGTAATTGAACCACTAATAGTAATTTTGTCAACATCTACTGTAACATTTAAGAACTGAAGATCACTAGATGATCTGTGCATATCAAAATTCCCTTTTGGATTGTTTTACTGAAATAGCCCTTGGGATACTTTAAAAGTATCAGCATGGAATTGAAGTAAAACAACCATATATAGATGTAAAGATGTAAATATCTTGGAATTATTATTCCAGTCTAACAATCAGTTTAAATCCTGAAGGAAGTATTCAACCCTCCCCTCGTATTTTGAACCTAACCATGTGTGTGATGCAAGATGTTACTACTTTCAGTAAAGTAGATTTATATTTTTCCTAAGCTGTCCAAATACATATAAATTCATGCACTTCCAATATCTGAAACTGTTATTCCAGTGACAAACTAGACATCAGGGAGATAACTGTATTTATCTCCATTAACATTTTATTGTTACTCAGAGACTAAGACAGAAACCGAACCAAGCGTAGAAAAGTTGCAGTAATTTGTTCAGAGAGTCAGGAGGCTTAGTTAATAGCTATGTTTTATGACTGCATCGAGGCTAGTCCAAGCACTATATAACAAGGATTGAATTGAGAAGTTTGCAGACATTAAAGGTGAAACCACCCTACAGATGGTCTTCCATTAGAACCATTAACTTTTCACCAAAATTGCTGTTGTTCAAAGTAATGCCCCTGGCTTGTTATCAAAATACTGCAGTCACTTAGTTATACAAGCAAGGAAAATGAAATAATTAAAATGCCAGTTATGCCAATTGATACTCTGGAATAAAGAACTAAAAGAACAGATTCCAAACATGGCAGAATCTTGGCTGGCTTACTGTGAAAACAGCTTGAGGACTTGTAGGAATGATATACATGCACCCAAAAACTATTAAGCATTATTTGTAGAGTTGACTTCATAATTCCACTCAGCTTAAAATACCACACGGGCCACTAATGTCTCTGGCACAATAGTCTCTCTGCTCTCTGCTAAGGGAATTTTATAACCCTGAGCCATGAGTCAACAAGCTTAGGGACAATGAGCAGCATCTGAACTTAACAAAAAAACAAAGGTCAGATGTCCCATGGCCTTTCTTAAATAAAGGAAGGACAATACGAAAGTTTACTTTCAGGGACCACAAACTTGCCATTTACTTGGATTTATAATCTGAGTTGTCATATTAAGTTATAATGAGTCATGTTTGATTTGGTTTTGATTACGTTATCAGCCAATGTAGCTCATAACTAATGCTTTATTTCATGAACACTGTCACTTTGGTGTTCTCAATAAACAGTTAAGAAAATCACTGCTTAATCTGCTATGGGAATCTAATAATATATTCTTGGTCCTTGCAAATGAAAACTGAATTCTGAATTGTCTCTTTTAGATCTGTAGCTAATAATTTGCTAGGATCCTTTCAAACACTAAGCATTTGTATGCATAAGGCAATCCAACTTAAGAACTCAAGCTACTTGCTTTATTATTATTTTACTTTCCAAATTTGTACCTTACCTTTTGGTCAAATAATGGTGACAAGACAGCTAATAATAAAAATTATGCAGTGCACTATAAAACAAAGTGACAATTCAATTAAAAGTATATTTAATATGCCACTTGAAACTTATTGGCAAAATAGACAACATATTAATAAAAGAGAACATAACCCAAGTAATTAATATCCTATTCAATATATTAATTTATATACTTGGCACAATTTTTTTTAAAAAACTGCCTACCATTAGATAGATAGGAAGAAAATGTACCTGGCCTCTTTTCATGGAAGCTTAACAGCTGTCAAATATTTCAGGGATTGTCTTGCCCAATTTTCAATGTTGCTTCAACTACTATAAAATGTCTTTGACAGATGACCATCCAGTTTAAAGGTCTCCACCAAGGAGAATTCAGTTTTTTGTGATGGCCTTTTCCACTGGCCAACAGTTCATAGGAAGTTCTTACTGAAGTCTAGCTTAAATGTACTTAACAGTCTATATAAACTAGCTATTTAAATTAGCTGTTGCCTCTTACTCTCTTGTCTATCCTAAGCTACATTTCCCCATTTCCCTAGTGCATAAAAAGACTCAATTTTCCTTTTGAGAGAAGACAGATGTTTTTTCACTATCACTTATTATTGATTCCCCTTTCTCTTCACAATGACCTTCTTTGACTTATTATTTCTAATTTACCAAGAACCTCTTTTTGTTGTGGCTTGTTTTGAGTATCTCTCACAAACCTCTGTTCATTCTGAGCTATTAGCTTTTCTGACAGAGTTCCTACAATATCTGGAGATTAGTCTATATTCTTTATGTTCTCTTCCTTTCATGGTCGACAAGATGTATTATTTTCTCTTTGGCATTTTAGACAACTCTGGATATATCCACACTGGTCTCTTCTCCCCATGTTTCCTTCTTATAGGAGTTGTTTGTAATTGCTCTTCGATATTTTGTTTCACAGGATTTCCAATCCTTCTTGGATATTTTTCTCCTTCACAGTTGAACCCACTGGAAGTCACCTACCTTCTTTCCAAGTTCATCAAAAACTGTTCTTCTAAATCCAGGTGCTTAAACTATGAAAGCCCAGCCACTGAGCACATCCTCTTTCAAGTTCTCTGGTCTAACATGTAATCTACCCTACTCTAGATAAACCTCCAATGTGTTTTCCCTAAGGCACACTGTGTTGCCAATTTAGAATTTGAACAGCTTCCCTGGATTTCAAAAGAAAAGAAAGGTAATTGAGAGTCATCACTGTACTTGTAATACCAACCACACTAATTTAATATAAAATACGTTAAATATTCATATAACCATACTGAAACCCAAGAAAACATCACAGGGCTACAGAGTCTTCCTCTTCTACCAAGGCAAGCAACCTGGTATGTTTCTCCTTCTCTCCTTGCAGGAAAGTATTCATTCCATCAGTCAATGGCCCTTTTACAGACAGATGCCCCCACCAAAAGAAGCTGGTAAAATCTGTCAGCAGTTCTTGCTAGTCATTGTGGCTGAGGAACCTGATCCTGCTACAAAGCAGTACCCCCTGGTCTCAGGAATTATTCTGGAACTTCCTTCCCAAGGTAAAAAGTAAAGATCGCCAGTTATTTTCCTTTCCAGGTAGAAGAATAATATATTATACTTAATACATAGGATGTACATTCATCTTCTGATTTTCCTTAAATAATTACAGGCATGTCATAAAATATTACAAAAGAGAGTTCCCATCAACCCAGTTGGAATCTTTTAAATTAAGCATTCTAGCTGTAAGAAAAGTGATTTGGATAAGAGTAAATCTTATCTCCTTCTTTTCTTTCAAATTGCCACTGGTCTTAAAATAGTTTGTGAGAACCAGTTTGGTCTAGTGGTTAACAGACTTGCAACTGGGAAGCCATAAGTTCTAATACCGCCTTAGCCATGAAAGCCAGCTGGGTGACCTTGGGCCAGTCACTCTCTCTCAGCCCAACCCACCTCACAGGGTTGTTGTGGATAAAATTGGAGGAGGAAGGTGTGTTAAGTATGTTTGCCACCTTGAATTGTTTATAAAAATAGTAAAGGCAGGGTACAAATAAATTGTTTATTCTTGAACTTATCAAGCATAAACTTCTTGAAATTAATAAAAATCACGGGACAAATAAGCAGGAATGAATGGGATGGAATAAAAGTACTGTCACTGAGATGAAAATCTTGCTGGCAGCTCAACTCCAACTTTTTGTTTTCAGGTTTTCAGATCCTGCTGAAATATTACCAAGACCTTGTCTATAAAAGCATGAGCTTGAAAGTCAGCTGGCAGAAGACAAATTTCCTCCCAATTCAAATTCCACATAGATATTTCACAACTGTTTGTCAGAGGAATGCTAATACTCCCCTGCTTCTTCCTTGATTGCTTTATTGCCTTTCCCTCCTTGTTGTTGAATAAGACAATGTGGATTTTCCCGTCTATTACGTTATATATTGTCATAGTTATACAATGGAGGTCTACTTCTGGTAGAAAGTAATGAAATGGAAATGTTAACACTTGAACCATCTTGCCCCAGTAGTTTCAGCACATCTAAGAATTTGTGCACTGCTACATTATTTATATACACTTTAATGAAACCTCTGTAATTTCCCCACTCCTATTTTACTTTTATGCAGGAGTTGACCAATACTCTAGGATTCTGAGCTCAGAAAACCTTCAGGCTGTTGCTATAGCAACAAACCAGTACTACAGGTTGCTATCCATTGAAAGATCTTAGAGACAAATAACTTACACATACAAACCCTAGCAACCAAGTCAGCCAGCTAAGCAAATTAAGTCAATAAAATCAATGTTTCTAATAAATTGAGACTTCATGCTCAAAATTAAAATGTAGGTTAGGAGGGGAAAATCATAGCAGAATTCCGGCTTTTTTTCGTATCTAGCCTACAAAGATATTCCCTGTTAGACTCAATCATAGTATGTTATCCATTTCATTCTTCTTTCATCTTCTGTTTACATAACTGTTGTGAAGGCATTTTTGTCAACATTTTGTCAAGAATGTAAAGGCAGATGAAAATTTGTGCTGATTTCTCCCTTTCCTTACGATATGCAACAGCAGAGGGAAGAACAAAACTTCTATACCAGGGGAATGATTTGATTCCAAATATTCCCTGTCCAAAAACAGATTATAATGGAAGATTATAATGGAAGGACAATCCCCCAACCAATAACAAAAGTTCAATAGAAAATATTAAATAAATGATATCTGTATTAGGCTTGGTTAACATATGCTTAATGAAGTTTGTACAAATCTATCAATGGCAACACAAAAAAAAAACTCTTTTAATGTAGAAGACAATAAGGAATCCTCCTGAGCCTATTTCTGGAATGTTTCTGCACTGTTCAGATGCTATAATAGTTCAGGACTTTTCAGAAATTGCTAAATATAATTCAACAGCTGCAATTTGCACAAGATAGGGTGTTCAGCAATAGTCAGAGAGCCAAAATTTCTCATTCCTACTGAAAGCTAGTTCCTGTTCTGTTTACCACAAGCACCAGTTTCAAGTAGAGGCAGAGTTATATTAGAGCAATTTAGATCATATTAAATTGGAGCAAGGTATAATCTTTCTGCAACCTGCTGCCCTTTAGATGTGTTGGAACTACAATTGCTGTTCTAACTAAGAACTGTTTGTTCAGTTCATCTCGCCCATTTTTATTACTCATGATTCTTTTAGGCCAGGAAACTGGATTCTGAATTATAATAGATCATCCATTCTGATTATAATAATATAAGAATTATCATAATAATCTCTGTTTATGGCTGAAGTTACTAACTTTTCTGGCAAGCAACACAGTGTTTAAATAAAATGACAAATTACAAACAGGTATTTAGTGGGAAGTCAAAATATCAAATTTTGACAAATACCTCTAGAAAAAAGCACGAATTCAATGCTGCCTCTATATCTTCCTGCCAGCCTCATGCATAACCCACTGACTACCTAAAGGAAAGATAACTTGAAGTCCTCTGAGTGTTTTAAATATGAATTCCCATTAGTCCAAGCCAGCATCATAAATAGAATTTGCCCAAAATATAGGGAAAACATGAAGTTGCCTACCCATGCCAGTTCTTCACTGGTTTGTAGCATTATATAAATGGGGGATCTTTGCTACTACCAACCTTCCACTATACGTTCTTCTGATGTTCAGTATATACTGCTTCCTAATCAATTATAACTAAGCTGTTTAAGAGGGAAGTAAAATATAGGGGGACCTCACAAGACGAGTAACTCGCAGGATAAGAAACTCGCAGGACGAGCAAAAAATTTAATCAGAAAATATTCCGCTAGACGAGCCGCAACTCATGAGACGAGGAAACTTTGTGCCAAACCTTGCGTGTCATCAGCAAGCGTGCTCTGTATTTCCTGATCAGGCAACTCCGCACAAGAGTTCTGCTGACTCTTACCTCATGCTTTACTCCATTGTTGCAGACAGCAACTCCGTGCAAGAGTTCTGCCGACTTTTACCTCGTGCTTTACTCTATTGTTGCAGACAGCAACTCCACGCGAGAGTTCTGCCGACTCTTACCTCGTGCTTTACTCCATTGTTGCAGACAGCAACCCTGTGTGAGAGTTCTAACGCAGCAAGTGCACGGGCGTTCTGCCAACTCTCCTCTCGCACAGTTTACTCCATTCCCATATGGGCGGCAGCATGTGTGCGTTTTGCCTACATTCCTGATTGCAATGAGCACCGCGCAATCAGCTCACGTGGGAAGCCTCACAACGGAGCTCTCCTCTCTCGCTGTGTAAACAGCATAAATTAAGTGAAAGGCATTCA
>JANHZU010008644.1:39187-49455 GCA_032468055.1 Acrochordus granulatus | reverse complement strand
GAGCAACTAGTATAAGTGATATTAAGAGACATTACTCTTAATATCACTTATACTATAATATATACTATATTATATGTCTCTTAATATCACATATATTATGACACAGTAATGTCATTCCTGCTGTTTAAGGGTGAAATATTAAGATATTTCTACATAAGAAACGTGGAACTTTTCATTAATGTATAACAATGCCTTAAGGGCTCAAAACTCAGATCATTTATTCCTACTGAAACTTCAGTTGTGACTTGATTTTCTGTGATAATATTCTGCTACTAAACAAGAAGTAGATACAATGAATCCTTGATTAATTAAACAATGGGCATAGAGGATGTTTGCAAAATCCAAATGTCTGTTAAAACTGCATTTAAATCTTTTATGTTATTGTGAAATTGATAAAATAGCATAATTAATTCAAGGCTTTAATCCTTGCAAGCCCATTAAATGGAGGTGAAGTCTAAACAATAAATGTGTCCATTGTACCTGAAGTCCACTAAATACAACATTTACCATACAGCTGTAGTTTGATGTCCTAGCACACTACGGTTAAATAAGGTCAGGGCAATCTGAGTTTCTAGTTTTATATTCCCCTTCCCTCCACTACCACAGAAGGACCACTGAAAGCTTCTATTCCCATGTTTTCAATTACTCATAATTTGGTTTTACATCTTAACAAGACAGTTGGTTGAAACAAGCCAGTTCCATATCTCATGGTTTAAAATCAACTTTTTAAAAATAATCCATTCTCAAACTATGATTAATCTTCCCAGACTCATCATGGTTTATAATTACATGTGCAGTATAAATGCTTATTTATCTATAACATGATTTCTTTGAGCTTTTCCAACACTTATTGTATGGTGATTTGGTATATTTTTATACCATAGCACTTTAAAAGGACTCATGACAATGCTAACTGAGCTCTTAAGTTTCCATCAGAAGGACATCAAATTTAGGAAGATTTCCTTAGTCAGCTATAAAAAAATTCCAAACACCAATGGGCTGTAATTGTGGAGGTTAGAGCAGAATGCCTATTAGGCTGATAACAACAACACAATCACAATTCAATGAAAGCATAGCATTATTCTTTGAACTAGTTAAAAAGTTGAAAAATTTACTCGCACTAAAAAAACATAAATCTAACAATCCTAAAGCTATAAAGGGACTCTCCCTATTTCTCTGCAGGAATTTCTTGCAGGTATGCATTTAAGTATGTTTAGATAGTCTTATCTGCATGCTAGCCTATGTATTTATAAACCCAGATATACTATGTTCCATTTTAGAGACCCAATTGAAACAATAAAAAAACTGCAATTAGTTCCTTCAGGCAAATATGATGACCCTCATTTCAAACCACCAATTTCAGGCTAACTTGTATTTTGAACTTCCAATCATTCTATTTCATCTTTAGAGCCACTCTTCATTTATTAAAGATTGTTCATGGAAGCTATTTCTTGACCCTACACTTCCTTCTACACTTACTCCAGCTTCCTTTCATTATGTATGTATTCTGTACACTGTCTTCAGTTGTACAATAAAGGTGGGATATAAATCTAATAATTAATTTCTCTTTCCTAATGCCTTTCAGCAGTGTGTCCTCTTTAACAGCCTTTTTCATTTCCACTCCTACTTAACAAAATCTAATACTACAAAACTACAATTATTTTCCACAAACATGTTCCATAAATATGATGCCATACAGATTAAAAAGTTTCTTGCCATTTCATTTGAAGTTTTGTTTTGTCATTAGCATATTTTCTATCATTGTCCCCATCATATATCCAACACTTTTGTGGAGAGGGGAAATGGAGACTGCTGTACTGCGTAATTCAGCAACTTAGTATCCCAGAGAATTTATATAAACGTGATGTAAACAATCATTAAATCACTTACAATCCCTGAGTAGTTAAATAAGAACAAGAGACTTAAAGCTAATTTCAAACAAAGCAGGATATAGCACACGAAGAACAATATAACTTTTGAAAGGTCCATAGAAAAGAATGGCAAATGACAAAGTCTATAAATAGGCAACCCTCAAACAAGATACTTAGAGAGAATATTTAGAGAGAGTAGAATTAGAATATTTTTCACCCTGCTCTTTATTTTACATGATTTAAAAATAAATTTTGTATTTGCTTAATTATAATGTAAGGATGTGCATATCTTAGGCATAAAGATGGTGTTTATTGCTTCCTCCATTTTATTTTTAGTGGGCTATTTTATTTATTAATCTTTGTAGACTGCTCCAATGATAAGACTCTGGATAACATACAGCAAGGCAAACAAAGCAATAACACCAAACAAGCAAACATAAAGAATAGAAAACATAATTGTAATGGACAGCCACTAAGAGTACAGGACCAGATTACCCCCCCCAAATGGCCTCTTACAATGTTCAAAACTAAAATTATAGCAACTGATGTTGTCAGTGAATGTATAAATTGAGTTCTCCATAATAATTTGGCAGGTAAGGTTTAGCAATGTAATTGTATGTAGCATTATTGCATTTATGAATTAAAACCTGTATTTTTGCTCTTAGAAACTGTACCAAAGTATCAGTTGGTAATGCCTCAAAATCCGGTACTGGGTTTTATGTTGCTTTAAAGGAATTCATGACATTATAGTATCAAGTGAATTTCATGTGGAAATTATATAAAAGTTATATACTGTTATTTACTGATGGAGTAAAGAATCTCTGTCTGGATTATGAATGGTATTCTAGTGAGAACATTGTCCTTTCCTTAAGCTACTATTTTTACTATGAGAGACGTTTATGATTATAAAAAATAATCAATAATTGAATTAAAAGATACAAGCAGAATCTTTTACTTAACCCTATTCCAATATTGATAGGTTTTATATGTTAAATGTCAAATGGGCATGTGGCCAAAATAGCAAGATTTTGGTAGAATGACAAAAGCTGATAGAAGTAATGGCGAGTATTATTTGTGCATTTCAGGATAAGTGCTGTGGCTGGAATTCCCAGGAATATAAGTGATATCCTAAATTAATCCACACATTTGATTCCAATCCAATCCCTTCAGTTCCCATAGTCAAACAGACAGGAGTCTGCTATCCTTGTAAGAAAAATTACCAGAAATGGATATTTATTGAAGCACTTATCTGAATTCAATGAATTCAGCAATGTTCTGAATTAAATTACTGAAGAGTCTATAAAAAAATTCTGTAAAGTGATATTAAAGAAATATAGTATCTAAATACCTAGCTACTATATTAAGGTAATCTCTAATTACTTTAATTATCTAAGTGTAACACCTAAAAATGCTAACTTGCATTACAAATTTCAAAGAAAAATAAAAGTATGACTTTCCATATCTTTGGGTGCTTTAGTCTTCATATAGTCTTTAAAAATAAAAACTCCCAATTTTAGTCAGAGATTTAGTCAAGAGATTAAGACACATGATAATGTCTTATTACCAAATGAAACTGCCAGTAATCAAAGCAACAATTTTCTGTAGGAGAGGAAGACATAACAGTCTAATGCTCCATTCAGTAAATTAACTCCTATGCCTCTGAAATATAAATACTAAATACATATTCTGTGTTGATTGGAGAGTAAGGATTGTACAGACCAGATAGGATTAAATGTGATTGCATGGGAATTTTCAACACATGGGAACAGGTTATACAAAATGCTAGCTTCCTCACACTCATTCACACACACACACACACAAAACTGCTTTGCATCTCTGAAGCCAGAAAGCAAAACCACTGTACCTTTGTCACTAAAATTACAATCAGTAGAGTTGATATTTTTGGAACTACTTGGTCAAAACCAGGTTTCCAGCAGAAAATTCTATGATATTCTTTTGCTGTTATGAGAAGTATTATTAATCAAATGCATACTACCAAATGCCATTTAATATTCAGTCTCTCTGTACAAAATTCTGCAGATTCTAAAATGTAAAGAAAAAACTGGTTATGATGTCAATGAACTAAAAGTGAAGCATTTTCAAGTACTTCTGATCCTAAGCTAGAGATAATTAATTGGAGTTATAAATAAGTGTAACTTCTATCACAAAAATTAAAATTATTTCTTTGATGAATGCTAGCACCAAAGACATTGCTGCCTCTGTATAATTTCATGGTAAAATCTTATCAGCTGAAAATATGATTTCTCCTTTGAAGTGGAGAAACCCACAGGGTTTCTTGCGTTTTTGCCAGAGTTCATTTTTCTACATCCCAGCAGTCATCCGATTCCCAGGTTGTCCTTGTGTTCTGAGTTTGCATTTGTGTGTTGGGTGTCAATCATTCCAGTCCTGGATCTGTCTCAGTGCTACAAAGAGCAATCGATTTCAAAGCCTCCCAAAAGCCTCCACCCCAAATTCTGTCATTCCTTGGTCAGGAAGAAGGCAATCCAACCCCCAGAGGGCACCATTCCATTACCATGCCTTTCCTTTTATTTGGGAAAAGAGGTCAACCCACTCCCAGGCTGGCCACAGTCTCTCAACTATGAGCACATTCTTTATTAAAATCATATTTTAATTCATATAAATGCTTTGAAAAAGATGCAAAAGAAGACATAAAAGAAACTGTCAAAATTAAGTTTTTAAGTAACAAGAAAAGGAGGAATAGAGGACTGATAAGGATTGCATTCCTTGTCACCCATTCTATCACCCTCCCAGGATCCACTCCCTAGTTTCTTTTCCCCCTCTTCACCTCTTCACAGCTTACACCGATTTCAACGGTATCCGGCCAGGTCAACATCCCTTCTCATCTGCAATTAATCCCGACGGGCCTCCATTGTTTCCAAAGGCCACCCCAGTGCTTGGCTTCAGCTGTCGCAAGGGAGGTTCTGACCCGAGGAGCGGGTTCAGCTAGCTGCTGACACATGGAGGTGTGATCAAGGCCCAGGTGGACTAGAGCTGACATCACCTAGAGATGGCTCACGCACCTCGCCCGAGGGACCTTCCCTCCCGATCCACCTGCTGCTGGGCGGCAGAGCTTGCCGAGCACCGCCGCGATCCGCTCCCGGAAACTCCACGCTGGGCCCCCGATGCCGCAGCAGCCGCGGCCAGCTACCCCGCTCCTTCCCCGCGGTCCGCCCTAGGCTCGATTGCTCGTCAGTACCGCGCCATTCTGCTGCCGGTTCTGTGCCTCTGAGCTGAGCTTTGGCAAGGCGCCTTCCCGCAGTGGAATGGAGCTGCTTGCTTTTTTTTCCTTCTACCCCGCTTGGCCTTACATTACCTTCTGTTGCATAGCTGTGATCGCGCAGGAAACTGTTGTTTATCTTGCGGGTATCAATGTCCTCCTCCATTGACAGCGGGCTTACTTTTGTGGGAAGTGAGAACAGGCAGGCAAGTATCCATCATCGCCCCACCACGACTGAGATTAGCGGCGAGGAGGGAAGGGGAGCTGCATTGAGACTAACATGCTTCTGCCCTGAAAGGAAAAAAAAATAAAACTAAAAAAAAAAAAAACGCAAGCAAGCAAGCTTTCACCTCCTCCTCCTCCTGCCAGGGACGCTGCTGTCGCAAAGGTCCAAATCCCTTTCTCTTCCTGCCGTTGCCGCAAAGGTGCAAACCTCCTTCGCCTCCACCCAGGAATGGGGATGCGCAAGGTCCAATTTCCCTTCGCCTGCTGCTCCTGCTGCGGTTTTCGCGGGTGCTGCTGCACAATCTCCAAGTTCCCTCCTCCCAAGGCTGCCGCTGCCGCGCACGACCCGATTCCCAGTGAGGCTGCTGCAATCCCCAGTTCCAAGGCGAAGTGCCGCAACTGGGCTACTTCTCGATCGCGACGCCCAACAGGTTCCCCTTGTGGCTGGCGAGCTCTCCGCATGCAGCAATTCTCAGGGATGCCCAAGTCAAGACGCCGCTAGCCACAAAATGGTGTCCGTTACTGCAAAGATCACAGCTCCGGCGCCAATCCTCTCTCGCCTTTTTCTCCCTTAGCACAATTTCAGCGGGGGGGGGAGCGGGCTGCGACGTCGAACCCCGGCCGCCCGCGCTGAGAAGGGGAGCGGCGTCTCTCGGCGCCGCTGCGGCAACCGAGGCGGGTCCCTTAAACCTGGCTCGGCTATGCTGCAAAGCACGCCGAGACGGCGCGCAGGCGGGCGGAGAGGGAGCGCGCCGCCACCGCTGCTGCTGCTGCAGGAGACCGCTCGGGCTTCTGCGGTAACGGCGGCGGCGGCGGGCCGGAACCTTATGGTGCATTAAAGCCCAGACTCCTCCCATACAGCTCGGCTTTGGCCAACCGCGGCGGCGTCCCGGGGACTCTCCCCCGGACGCGGGAGCAGCTTTCTGCTGCAGTGGAGCTTCCGAGGACCACCCCCGAAAGACCGGCTGGAGAGCACGCCGAGAAAGGGCCGGGCGGAGGCGGCTCCCCGCGCCGGGAACTTCCACGAGCGAGCCCGCCTGGACAGCAGCGACGGTCACGTGGAAGGGCCGCCGTCGAGGCGCGCGAAGCCCGGCCGGTCGCCCGCGCGGGTCTTCTGCCGCTTGCACCGCCGACTGAGGGAGGGCGCAGGGGGGGCACCTGAGACGCCGTCGGTCCAGAGGAGGCGGCGGGAATCCTCGGAAAAGGGCCGCGGCTCACGGCAGACGGTGCTGGGGTCAATGCGGGGCCACTCCAGGAAGGCCATCCGGGGATGCTTCTGTTGAAAAGTGCTTCGCGACTTGGTGAGAGGGTGGCGGCTCCTCTTCCTGGCGCTGCGCAAAACGTTAAGCCTCCACCTAACATGCCTCTCGGACCCGGCTTACGGATTTTTCCTGCCGAAGGATCCTGAGGTAGCCAACCGTCTACAGTCCGTAGATGTTTTAAGTCTTGGCCGCTGGAGGGGGGAGGAGAAGAAAGATTGGTCTCCCTGGTCGTAACTTCTCCGCCTCTTTCAAGTTTATAACATATATCCGTAGTTCGTTATTTACCAATTAGAAATCTTTCCCCCTTCAAGAGCTGTGTCCATAGAAAGTTAGAAAGGAAGTGCGCTTTCAATTTCCTCTTAAGGCCTCTTTTTAAACGCGAAGTTTCTGCATGACCTCGCTGGCAAACACAAGGGCCCCATCTTGCTTTCCCAACTCTTCTCCAACTGTTGCCTCCATCCCTCCTAGACCATGAGTCCAAAATTATTCTCTAAGCTTATGTGCAAAAAATTGTTGCTTGGCCTTCTGAAGCTGATTGTCAAGAACTGGACATCCAATGCTCCTTGCTATTCTGCAAACAAGGTGCCCAACACTATATTCTGTGGGAACACACAATCCAGATACCTCTATTCTTCACAAGGAAACTAGCCCTCACAGTCTGTCCCTCTACCCATCCTCCATTTTCTCCTTAACCTCTATTTTGAAAAAAAATTAATTGTACATGTAATAAGCTTGCGCACAATATAATGTTTCAATTGGTCTTAATTACGGCATAACGTGCCTCATACTTTTCTTCTGAGAGTTCCTTTTCTAATGAACCATGTATGTCACCTTGTTCCTCAGAGAAGCTAGATATACAGGCAATAATAAATCAATGACCATGGCAACTACCCAATCTATGGTTTCCATATCCTGCAATGTGCCATCACTCAGAAAAAGGGGAAACATAAAGGATTCTATCTATGGAGTGGCATTTTTGTACCATTTGTTTTTCACACCATCCCTTAGCTTTGTTGCACATTTTATGATTTTTGGCAATTATTGCCAAGTAAAATGTTTCATTTCTTTTAAATGAAAACACTGTATCAGTCTTCCATAGACTGACTGTGTATTATCAAAGTACCCATGTCTTCAGACAATTTACTACAAGCAAGAGACAAAAGGCCAGGCCTGAACTATTAAGTTTCCTGATTATCTTTTCCAGATTGAAGGCTATACTGGCTCTTTGAATGAAGCACCAAGAACAGGACTGGAAAGGTAAGAAGCAAGGATGAAGAATTGGGTGAGGCCATGGGAAAACAATACTGATGTCATTAAATTAATTGCATACATGTAATACCACTATGCCTTGCATACTTATTCCCCTCACCTATCACTTTACATATTACAATCTGACAGAAATGGCATTGGATTTCAATCAGTCACTGTTTTTTAAATGAACAAGAACAAAGTACAAGCAATTATAGCAGAAATATTTGCTTGTATTTATAGTATTTATTTATAGTCCAAGAATGTAATACTGTAGTTTGAGGACTACATAATAGGAATAGAAGATCTGATTTAAAAGTGGCAGCCGGCACTGAAAAGGTTGCATCACCATTTATTAGAACTGCATTATTATCAGCACTGATTAGAATGTTTTGCTATCAGCAATAATTGAAATGAGAGTCAGTTTGGCATAATGGTGAAGGTTAGAAAGTGGGAGATTGTGAGTTCTAATCCCAAGTTAAGCGCAAAGCTGGCTCAGTGACTTTAGGCCAGTCTCTTTCCCTCAATCCTAGGAAGAAGGTGGCAATGACAAACCAGTTCTGAAAAATCTTGTTGAGAAAACTGCAGGGACTTATCTAAATAAAGTCTAGATAAACTAGATCAACACTGTCAGTGCTGATTTGAAGGTGCACATAGACACACAATAGAGTCTGACACTTCTCTTTAAACTAGAAATGCAAGTTATACAGTATTATCTTACAGCTGATGGTTCTTGATGCCATTATATATGTATGTCCCAAATGACTGTTAGCTGGTACAGTTACAGCTGTACCTGGACAAGGAAGCCTAGTAGCAGTAACTAACATTCTAATTGCCGCAAGTAGTCCTCAATTTACGACCGGTCACTTAATAGCTTTGCATTTATGATGGCCATGAAACGGGTTGCATTGCATTTATCTCGTGCTTCATAAATAGTTTGCTGCCCCCCCAGTGGTCACATGACCGTATGTTGCGCATTTGCCAAACAGTCATCTTTACAACTGGTCATGATACTCTGTGATCACACAACCATAATTTGCAACTTTTTTGCCAGTTTGTCAAAAAATGCTAATTCAAATGAATGGATTCACACTTATAACTGCTGTGTTCACACTTAATTACCGTTGCATTTGCCCACCAAAAATCACTTCATATTACATGGGTGCCTCCACCTATGACTGTAATGACTTAAAACCAGATTTCCGGTCCCAAATTGTAGTTGGAAGTCAGGACAGCCATATACAATTGGTCTCTGATGCTGCATTTATTTATTTAAATTATATGCATCTTGGAAATTGAAAAAGATGCAAAATACATGGGTTAGGCTGCTGGCTAGGGAAATCTGGTACAGGTAGTCCTTGATTAGTGACAGTACCTGGGACCAGAATTTCTGTCATGATGCAGTTGTAATATGCGATGCCATATGACTACATCACTTAATAGCAATTCTGGCACTCCCCATGGCCATTGTTAAGTGAGGATCATAGATTGTTAAGCAAATCCCAGGTGGCTTGCCAGCAGGTTGGCAAGTAAGACAAACAGGTTTGCAGGCAGGCAGGTAAGGCTCAGCATATGGGGAAGGTACGAGTGACCAGAGAATTTCAATCTTTCCTGCTGGCTTTGCTTGTGGCAAGCTGTCGGGGAAGGTCACTAATTGCAATCATGTGACTGCAAATGCTGCAGTCCTCATAAATGTTTAAGTGGTTGCCAAGCACCCAGATTGTAATCACATGATAGCAGGGATGCTGTGATGGAACATAGAGGACCAGTTGTAAGTCTCCTTTTCAGTGCCACCATAACTGAATAAATGTCAATAAGGGAGGAGTATTGGTGGCCTAGTGGTTAAGACATTGGGCTTGTCAGCCAGAAGGTCAGCAGCTTGAGACTGAAGCACAGTGAGTGAGCACAGGTGTGAGCTCCTGTTACTTGCTCCAGCTCATGCCAACCTAGCAGCTTGAAAGCATGTAATAATGCAAGTAGATAAATATTACCACCTTTGGTGGGAAGGTAACAGCATCCATGTGCCTTGGAATTGAGTCATGCTGACCACATGACTACTGAAACAGAAGCATATTCAGACAAATGCTGGCTCCCTTACCTATGAATCAGTGATAAACACTATCCCCTAGAGTTGGTCATGACCAGCAGGGCAAACCTTTACACCTTTATTTTTTATCCATACAGCAGAGCTGCAACCAATTTGAGGCTGCTGCACTTCTTCTAGACCTCATAATATATATTAGGAACCATCTGGCCAACTGTGATTTCTACTCATCTGATCTGATATCTACAAAGAGTATGTGAAAGGTTCTATGCATGAAGGAAGACGGTATGGATCAGATGACGGATTTTCTTTGTAATAGCAGCACAGGAAACACAGCAGTTGGGGAGGCAAGTTTGGCCACTGCCCTTCTGTTATTTTGG
>JANHZU010008644.1:12462-26532 GCA_032468055.1 Acrochordus granulatus | reverse complement strand
GCATTTTCACAAATGAGATGTTATTCTTTCTCTATTTAAATGCTTATTATCTATTTATATACCATCAAGGGGGATAAAGACCTTGATACTTCAAAATATAGGAACAGAATAAATTGCTTTATTCAGGCTTTTTTTCTTTAAAAACCCCCCTAAGATCTGGATATCTTTCTACTTTTTCACCACCACATCACCAACCTGACCCCTTTTAAAGTAATGCTGTTTACTAAGTTCATAGCTAGGCAACTGTATGTGGCAACTGCATGATATAAATTCTGTTTTCTAGTTCTTAATTGCACACAACGTAATAAATATGGCATAATAATACTTAGTTGATCTAACCTACAAGGATACTACCCTTGAAGCAAAAAGGCAAATAACATAATTAATAGGACCCACAGCAGAATACATTTTCAGTAACTATCCCAAGTATATTTTTAAATGATTATGTTCTTCACTCAGAGGTAAATTTTAATATGCAAAGCTAATCTAGCAGCAGGCAGAAGTGATATTACAGGAAGAATGTAAGGAATGTACATGATTTCCATTTTTGATAAAAATCAACTCTTTATGATAGGAGGAGCAAAAACAGCTTGCTAAGAATCTTATGGTTTTCTCTCTAGTTAACTGAATATTATTTTTTTTCTTCTGCTTGTAAATTTTTCTAAATATATTTACCTTAAATTTCTTTCTTTTTAAACTTGCGTTTGGCAAAGTATTTTATAGCACAATGTGCTATTTATTGTTTCTTTAGAATCTCTTGTGACTGTAAAGGTTTGCTAATTTTTGAATTTATTCCAAATTTTTATACATTAATTTATACTGTTTGCTAAAATGTATGAAAACTAATTCTGAAATGCCGTTAAAACTATTCCTACAAAATCTTAGATTTTAGATCTTATGCAGCCAATGAAGGGTATTCAGTTCAAAATGATTTTATGTAAGGGATGAGTGGAATGAAAGGAACACGTCTGACCTTGTAGACAGCAGATGAACTTTTCTTTATCAGACAAGTAAGCTGAGTAGGATAAAAATAAGAGGCTAAGGAAGTGGAAAAAATGGTTTAAGGAATGTGCTGTACTTGGTCAAAAAGTTGCTAAGTTTGAAGTCAGCACAAGTTGTCTCTGAAATTTTGATTGGTTACCTTTGGTCAGTGTGCCAAATATATATTTTCTTTGTCTTTCTACTTTTAGGAATAGCATTTCTTTTGTGCTAAAAAGAATAAACATTGCTATACCAAATTTGGTTTGTGTACTGTCTCCTCAGATCAGATGAACCCAAATGACAGATCCAGGATAATACAAGGACTGTGACCTTCTGTTTAGTCTGAATTTATCCTAAACATTTATCTTGAGCATCATTTCTTGCATTGCCTCTATAAATTGTTCAATAAAATAGGAAGATGTATTTACTTGTTTTTCTTAAAAGTGGCTATCAAACTTTTCTTTGTCAAATAGAAGGGTAAAAATGTGGAATGAACCAAGAATTCTCTTTAACCCTCCAGTGAAAAGGCTTTGTAAACATCATCACTCATTGCTATTCTCTTGTTCTCTTGCATATGCCCAGTAGATTATTTTGCCTGACAGGTTTACTTTATTCCTGCAAACATAAAAAGGAGGAAAATAATAGATGGGTTTTTTTTGTCCTGAACTAAACTTTGCTGTAAGAACAGAGGGAAAAGCAACTGCAGAAGACTGCTTGTTTATTACTAATATCCCGCCTTTATTACTTTTATAAATAATTCAAGGCAAGCAAACATACCTAATACTCCTTCCTTCTCCTGTTTTGCCCACAACAGTCCTGTGAGATGGGTTAGACTAAGAAAGAGTGCCTGGCCCAAGGTCACCCAGTTGGCTTTCTTGTCTAAGGCAGGACTAGAACTCACAACCTCCTAGTTTCTAGCCTGGTGCCTTAACTACAATACCCAATTGGCTCTTTGTTTGGTAATTTTACAGATAACTACTGTAAAGGGTTTTTCATGAAGTGAAAAGTCAAGATAGTTATTCCTAAGTGACTGAAATCACATCAGAATTGTGCCTGTGACACATCTAAAAGAGGCAAGGTTTCAAATGCAGGGTTCTCCCACAGTCTACATTTTTGATGCCCCAAAAACATTGTGAAAATTTCTGAATTGACACAAGATTTCATGAGAGTTATCAGTATATAGCTATACTGATATTCAGAGCATTTTAATTAATTGCATACATTAGCTGTGGAAATACTCGGTTAAAAAAATGATGGAAGCCAGAGACCATGACAATATATAGTTTTTCAGAGCATGCTGCCATGAAGTTTTATTGACTTTGAAAATAAAAACAACATCTCTGAGAGTCAAGATGTGTTCCCTAAGCTGAGCCGCTGCAAAGTCCAAGGTACTTAGAGAGTTTTGGTAAGCTGGAGAGAGAACAAAGAATTGCCTTTAAGTAAAAACATCAAGATTAAACTAAAAACAAAAAGAGGAAACCCTTTTTGCAAATGCAAAAATGCAAGAAATTGCATTCATTGAAAAGTGGTGAAGAAAGCCAAATACATGGAGTTTGAAAGGAGTAATGTTTGGAAGGGTAAGGTCAAAAAAGGCAAAATGGTGAATGCAGTATCACAATGTAAGTTCTACCCCTTTCATACATATGTGTTACACTCATAGGAGTTAAGGAATACAAATACATTTTCCAAAATAGCAGAAAAAGAAAAGATCAGTAATACCCAAAGAGCATAAAAAATATTGTGTGTTTCTGCTGTGGACAAAGGGTTCATTACTAATGAATCTGATCTAGCTTTAGATTCCTAAAAGTTGACAAGTCTAGGGTCCCAGGGACCAAGATGATTTAAAAGGAGACTCTAAGAGCAAGAGAACTAATCGGTGAGCTTTAAGAAAGGGAGCTGCAGTCACAGGTGATAAAGTGACATTTCAAGGACTAATGTGTCAAAATTATACATTCCTGGATATAGCAGAGTGCATTTTTATGAAAGATAAATTACCTATCAGCATGAGATATTTTCAGAGGAAGTGTGAACTCAACAGTTACAACCCATTGGTGATTTACTTGAAACAGAAGCAGCTCGAGTACAAGTGTCTTAATTTAAAGATACAGAGTCCTTAAATTACAGTTCCCATGTCATGTTGGAAATAGGATTAAACAGTACATGATCTTCGCTCTTTAGTACCTACAAGATTATACATGCTAATTTTTATACATATAAATCAATACAATCTGCCTCTGACACAAATATATACAAACTTATGATAGAAAGAACATCACTCATCAAAATAACTTGTTATTTTAACAGAATGGTATTACTAAACCCATGGAGAAAACATCTACTATTTGAAAAGTGAGAAGATTGAACTTGAAAGTTCAGAAGGAAAAAATAAATACTATGGAGAAAAAAAATTAAGGTCCCTGCTGGAGGCCCACATATAACAACAGATATATCGCAGGCATCCAAACAAAGGACTATAATAATTTTAGAAGTCCAGTCATTGTAAAAAGACCTGGAGGACTGGTTGTCTTCCCACAATGTACTACATTCAACATAAGAACAGGGGTATGAGTTGAGAATTTCAACATAACATAACATTGTATTATGTATACAGGCATAGAGCTTGGTTACCACCTGTCTCTCAATACATCTGCCTGGCTGACTTGATATTGCAGGCTTGGCATGCGCCAGATTCCTTCACTTAAATAATGTCATCTCTCAGGAACTGGAAGTGCATCTTCTCTGTACCAATGCCTGCCCTCTGAGTCTTCCCCGAGACTTCCCCAGAGAGCCGTATGGCCCTACTCTCTGTTGTTTAGAAGAGCTGTAAAGAACTGCCTCTTCACCCAGGCTTTTTGCCAGCAAGAGGGAGATCCCTCACTTCATTGTGCCTGCCATCTTTGTTTGATTGTAATACGTAGCTTTGGATTACTTTCCTCAAGAAATAAATGAACAAGTATAATGTTTTGCATTCATTTTTTAAATTGGGTTCTCTTTTATCTGATTTTAAGACTTGTGTAGAGTACAGATCAGATTTTAAGTCATATTTATGTAGAAATACTGAAAATTAAAAAGTTTTAAGCACCACTATATACTTTTGTATAAAAACTCTCTTAAGTTCCACATTTCTACCTTCAAAACCATCTTTATATGTTTTCCTGTTCTTATTTTTACCTCTTTATTTATGTGCCCTTTTCATACAGATGCATTCAAGACAAGTTACATATTTTAAGAGCAAGATACAAATATAGATGTCAAAGGACTGTGCCAATTTGTCTTTTGAGATATCACTTCATTTTGAAACACAACAAATCACAGTAATTGTTTTCAATCATATTATAGTATGTTTTCATATTAATGACTACAAAACATTTTATAGAAAGCAATTCTTGTCTTTGGTTTTGCTTGCCAAAATTATGATAGAACTCCCATTCTATTTGAATATGATGTGTGCGTATTCAGTGTTTATTTTTCATAGGAACATAATGTTTGATTAAGATAGTTTCCAAAACTTAAAAAAGAGATCAAATTCCTCTCTAAAGATAACACTTTACTGTGGCAGGACAGCCTTTCTCACAGGTGGATATTGAGGTGGGGGGAAGAATAGGATTATGCAGTACTCCTTGACTTACTGAAATGTTAAAGGTGGGCTGTAACTAATAAATTTAAAATATCAGTAAGATGCGACTTCATTTCAAAAATAAATTGTGAAAACTTTATTAACATTTTAATTTATTTTTACTATAAATGCAAAGAGATGGGGAAGAGAAAATGAAGGAAGAAAAATATACTAAAACATATCTCTCATGTACTGAACAAAACAGCAGATGGGTCTTACATGTATACAGTGTGTTATTAGCATATATTATACTACTTACATTTAATTTTGCAAGATATGTATTCAGTTCAAATCCAAGGCAACCATTCAGCATCACAGTTATCTAAGTCTATGCCCCAACCACTGATGCTGAAGAAGCTGAGGTTGACCAGTTCTATGAAGGCTTAGACCTCACCAAAAAAAGATGTCCTTGTCATCATAGGGGATTGGAATACTAAAGTAGGAAGTCAAAAGATAACTAGAATAGCAGGCAAGTTTGGACTTGTACAGAATGAAGCAGGGCAAAGGCTAACAGAATTTTGTCAAGAGTACACACTGGCCATAACAAGTACCCTTTTCCAACAACCCAAGAGGCGACTCTACGCACGGACATCACCAGATGATCAACACCAAAATCAGATTGATAATATTCTTTGAAGCCAAAGATGGAGCAGCTCTATACAGTCAGTAAAAACAAGACCTGGAGTTGACTGTGGCTCAGACCATGAACTTCTTATTGCAAAATGTAGGCTTAAATTGGAGAAAATAGGGAAAACCACTCGCCATTCAGGTATGACCTCAGTGATATCTCATGAATTTACAGTGGAGGTGAGGAACATATTTAAAGAATTAGATATAACTCCTTCTGAGAACTGAGATAACTAGGTCAAGGTCTCCCGAGTGTCTTTGTGCCCAAGATGTCAGTAGTAAAAGTTCCAATTAAATGATTTATTGCTAAAGCCTATACATAAGAGCATGGTGGCTAAGTGGTTAAGACTCTGGGCTCGTCAGCTGGAAGGTCAGCAGCTTGATTACAAGACCCAAGCATCACTGCCTAACGGGGTGAGCTTCCATTACTTGCCCCAGCTCCCACCAACCTAGCAGTTTGAAAGCATGTAAAAATGCAAGTAGATAAAGAGGTACTACCTAATTTAGATGGGAAAGGTAAGACTGTGGTTCTATGCATCTTGGCATATAGTCATGACAGCCACATGACCATGGGAGCGTCTTTGGGCAAACAATGGCTCTCTCAGCTGTGAACTGGAGATGAGCACCATCTGCTACAGTTGGCCACAGCTGGCAGGTGAACCTTTATATTTATGTTTAATACACAAGAATCTTCTCAACTAACGATCAACACCATGTTGGCGCTAGTTAAGGTTCAATGGCAATTAGGAAGGGTTGGACTTGGTATGTGTGTGGCTACATAGTAACTTTAGCCCAATCCCTCTTTTTACCCTCCCCTTGGCTCTGCCATCTCTTTTACACAAGATGGGATCAGAAGTCACAGTTTTAACCAATACACCATACTGCTCCCATAATTAATATAATATTTATATAATATAGTCTTGTGCTATAGTAACTCCTAGAGGTACAGTGCACAAGCAGTTAAGAGCTTGACTTACTGGCTGGAGGGTCAGCAGTCCAAGTTCAAGACCTGGCGCTGCTGTGCAGCAGGGTGTGAGCCTGCTGTTCCGCCTTAGCTCCTGCCAATCTAGGAGTTTGAAAGCATGCAAATGTGAGTCAATAAATAGGTACCATCTATTCTGGCTGGAAAGGTAACAGTGCTGTGCATCTGCATCTCTTTGTCTAGTCATGCCAGCCACATGACCACGGAAGCGTCCTCGGATGAACACTGGCTCTTCAGCTTAGAAATGGAGATGAGCACCTCACCCTAGAGTCAGTCACGACTGGCAGGGTAACCTTCACCTTTATAGTAACTCCATGTGGACAGAACTAAAAAATGTATAGCGATTAAAACAATAAAAACATTTTAAAACAATGACACTAAAATATAAAATAAATATACATAACAGCCAAGATACTTGGCCAGTTAGTAATAAAGCCAGGAAATAGGGTCTTCGACATATTTGGCACCCAGACTTGGGAACACAACTAGGAAAGGCTAACAGGGTTGGACCATTCTAATCTCTGTGGGGAAGATATTCCATAGAGCACAGGCTGCTGTCAAAAAGACCTTTTAGGTCCCGCCAGCCAACACTCTGGCTGATGGGATCTGCAGCATACTCAACCTGCTAAATTGTGTCAAATGATAGAGAGTCTTGGAAAAAGGCTGTCCCTCAGGCAACCTGGCCCCAAGCCATGCAGGACTTTAACGGTAGCAACCAGCACCGTGAATTGCACCTGGAAACATACCAGTAGCCAGTGCAGCTCATACAGTATTGAATTATATGTCAGTGTTTTGGAAATAAAAGGAAAACAGAAATGAATACCATGCAGTTTTACGAATGCATAATAATTTGTATTACATGTTTAGAAGGACATTTAGCTTCTGTCAATTATAGAATGGTCTAAAAAAGCACTGTTAACATTAAATGATAGTTATGGGTTGCTTTTTCAGTTATGGTTCAAGGAACTTGTTTCAGTTATTCATAAGCAACTTGTTTCTACACTTTTGACACTTGGGCATGCTAGACTATCCTCTGCTCCAAATTTTAGGAATTCTTGGCGACTTTGAGTTTCTCCTGCTCTTACACAGTGATGATAGCAGATGGTGGAGTGAGCTAACTGTACTTCAGATAGTTTTGCAATTGCTAATCTCACAGATAAATCAGATATTTAAAAATATAGCAGTACTATTTAGAAAACAAAGACTGACAAAAGTGTTTCATATTACCTGCTGCCTACACCTAGGTCTGGGCTCACCAAATACACATTCAGTGGATTTCTATATTGTCTTGACATTCATCATTTTTCTCATGTATTTAGAAAGCAGCAGTGGTATAAACCTGAATTCAATTCATTAGATATTCCCATGTCATATTAGTCAGGTGCAATACAGGTAATCCTTGACTTATGACCACAACTGGGACCAACTTCCATTGATCAGTGATATAATTGTTAAGTGAGTCAAACCCGATTTTACAATCTTTTTGCCACAATTATTAAGTAAATGACTGACTGTTAAGTATATCCTTCGTCTTCCATTGACTTTGCTTATCGGAAGCCCCTGGGAAGATCACAAATGACAGTCACATGATCCCGGGAGGTTGTTACCAACATAAATACACTTCAGTTGCCAAGCACCTGAATTTTGATCAATAACTATGGGGACACTGCAACTGTCCTAAGTATGAGGACTGGTTGCAAGTCACATTTTTCTGCACCGTTGCAATGTTGAATAGTTGTTAAGTGAATGGTCGTAAGTCAAGGAATATATTAATGTTTTATTTTTTTCAGAGAGCTCTTTCAAAATATAATTCATAAACCTAGTGCTCAATATGATACAATCCATATAACCCAGCCATACTGAAGCTGAAAAGTGTTAATTAATAACAGATACCACATATGATTAGCATTTCTATCATAATTACTAAAATCACAAATCCATCTGTTCTATAGTCTGCAAACAAGACAAATGACTATGTTCTATTAAACCGATTACCAAATGCCTCAGGGAAGAAAATCTAATAGCTGCAACTAAATCAAGAATCAAGGAACAATCCTCTTAATTTGTATTTATAGCCGATATATGCCTCAAATGCAGCTGGATTTACATTAACATTTGTCAAATAATTCTATGGAACTACAAAACTGAACTGAGCATATAAATTTAAACTACACAGTCACTAACAGTTTGTTATTCTGTTTTCCTCTTAATGATTAAAACTATTCCTTCCTTGAAATAGTTCCATAAAAACAAACACATTTTAGCTATTTTATTATAACCTAAGGAGTAATCTGGTTTGTTTAATCCAATTTGATAAATAATGTTAACAATAGCATTTTTGATGATTTAAGAATTTTCAAAAACAGAATGTGAATTTTAACATTTTATAGAGTCAATTTAGGAAGATGCTTCAGTGCCAAATGAACATAATTATATTTTTATCATGCCACATGCTAACTATAACATGTGCACATAAAAACCAAAACTATACCATATTTGATAATCCAATTTAGATAAGCATACACGTAAATGACATATTTAATCTACCACAAGGGTTTCAAATAATTTATAATGGGTACAAGGGACGAGCATAGCATTAGAGAAGAGAAAATGTATTTTTTTAAAGAAGGCAAAGTTTTTTAAACTTATGATTTATATTTAAAAATAGTGCTGCTTCCAATGGCACAAACTTTAGGTGAAATGAGTTATTTTCTGTAGAAAATACTTGTATGCATTAGTACATATTTAGACATTAATCTAGTGTCTGAAGGATGTATGATGTAAATAATGTATCTGTGCTGGCTGCTGAACTTACTGGTACGCATATAAATTCGAGCCATGCTCTTGCTTCTTGCAGTACATGAAACACCATAAACTCTGCAAGTTTGTTCTTACCGAGGAAAGTAACATACTTTTGCTGTTTGAAAGAAGTGCACTTGGTGAATCATAGAGTGAAATTTGATACAGAGCATGATATGGTCCTGTTTTATATCTGAATAGCTAACAGAGATGCAGATACAAATAAAAAGGTAAATGCAGGTAACAAAAATTAATATGAAAATTTCCATAATGTAATAGTATGGTAGATATTTAGAATGCATTCTACATCACTGTACAGATTTGGAAATGTTAACATTGTTTAAAGTTTTGCTTATATAATAGGATGTTTAAAATAAAGATGATACTAATGTTTTTAAGATATCATTTCCTCCCTCTTATAGTATTTTAAGCAGAAATCTTTTTACATTGTCACTTTCCTAAACTGTATAAATTTAGGAAACTACATAGTTTGGTGGCTTTAAAATGCAGCATTGTTGTTTTTAATGCTTTAATGTTTCCCCTCTCCCACCATATTTTAAAACATAACACACTGTTCATTGCCACTCTCCAAAATTAATTTGTATTTAATTAGCAAACATACACAATCCACATCTACTATTTGCAGGTGTCACATAGTTTCTCTAGTTTTTAAATATCAAAAATAGCCTGTATATGCCAGAAAAAACTATCTTTTACTTTTTGTCTTGCACACCTAATATATTCTTGCTTGCTTTTAAAAGGAGACACAGAGGCTGATGGGTGGCTTCTCACAACCTGCAATGTTTTCAGTCTCAAGGACTACTGTCTATGTGTAGCTGGTTTGCCAGGCAGACAGAAGAAGTGAAAGGCTTTAATGTATAGCATAAGACAGATAAAATTTGTACATATGGGGACAATATTGCAGCCAAGAACATGATTTCAGAACATACAGGCACCACATATTTTGTAGAAATATGTGTTGATTTTGAGTGAGCAATATGAATTCTTGCAAGCTCAATAGACTTTCTAGAAGGAGGAAGAAAGCTGGTAATTTGCCTTTGAATTTTTATAAAATTTTCATGCTGTGTTACTCAGATCCTAGAAGTTATCTTCATCCATCCAAATGGAATTAATTACCAAATGAATCCTAATCCACAAATAAACAGAGAGGTAGGGTTAGGATAGCTTTCCACCAGTAAAGAAGAGCTTAAGAAACAGGGCAAAAAATGACCTTTCTGTCACTCAAAATCCCCACCAAAATTCTTCTGAAATAATCAATTACCAGCGTTGTCCTTACCAATCCTAAACCTTGAAAAGGGGACATTCTAGAGTCAGCATTGGTCAATTTGGATACATTAAATCACTTCACAATTCCCCCAAAGGAATTCAGGATCAAATCAGCTACCTGACTATTGTCCTTTCCATTCTAAGGTGAGAAAAAAATTAATCCTTTCACAAAATCACAACTGCTAAAGACAAAACTAGATATCCCCTCAGCAGTTTCCTGACTTGTATAAGTGGCAGAAGGAAATCACCATTCCATTTACAATTGCTCTATGAATTATCTCTATCCCATATCCAGAAACTACTGCAACCATATTAAAATCAATTTACAAGCTCTCGTTATACTGTTGTGGTTGTCATAGAAGTTACAATTGCTTTTTTTATAAAAAAAATATTTTTTTATAAGCAAAAAGAAAAATAAGCACAGGTTATAATGCTTAGCAAACAGAACTGATTTAGTTACGTCAAATACATTATTTACAAAAAGACCACTTGTTAGGTATCATAAAACAGACCAGTTCTGAACAATTAGTACATGCATACATTAAGGTAGAGCAGTGCTTATCAACCTCAGCAGCTTTAAAATGAGACTTCATCTCCCAGAATTCCTAGCCAGTTTTCTCAAGTCTACACACCTTACCATTGCTGAAGTTGACAAACACTTACTTAGAAATAGTACAAGAATGATGGCTAACCTGTTTGGCAATAACCCCTCATACCAACTGCTCATATTTTTTTTTTGCGTATGACCAGAAAAAACATGTTTTATAAATTTTAAAAAAAGAGAAATGATTTTGGCCAGTGCAGTACTGGCAACATATTCTTGGCACTCCTGTTGGTTAATTGAAAAAGCATTGATTGCTCATAGTTTTACTTGCCTGTTCTCAGCATTTGATAAGCTCCAGGAACGAGGATAGTTAGTTGCAGGTCAGTTCGACATCTGCTTTGTGAGATACTGTTGAGTGGAAACACTGTGGGTCAAATGATGTGAATTTGGAGGAGAAAGCCTTTTGAAGGCCAAGGCCAAGGGCAAAGGACTGTACTGGTTGCTACAATAGGCAGAGACGTCGTTAAAGCAAGATAGAAGCAAAGAAACAACCTGTACGGCTGGCTGGGAGTTTTCTCCTCATCTCCAGATATATCCTGCAGTAGCAGAGTTACGCTATGGATTCTGTTTTAGGTAAGTGAAAATTCATAATGATGCTCAAAAATAATATCCTGTTTTATCAGTTGAATGACAGTATTCTCAATTATTCCCTTGTTTTACGATTTTTGATTAAAATACTGGACCCTAGACAGAAATTTAAACTGTGATTGACTGATAGAGTGGAACAAATCGATTTTAATTTTCAGGCATGAGCTTAAAACGTACTTTGATTATTTTATAATCAGGACTTAACATGCCATCACTCTTTTAAATTTCTTTTATTCTCCTACATGATTCAGTTGAAAATGGAAGAAAAAGCTTCTTTCTCAGTAACCTTTCTTCCTAAAGCTATTAAGGGCCATTTCGTTTTGTTTTGAAATTTCCACTGCAGGAATGTTACTAAGAAACCAGATTAACAAGAAAGAAAGATAGCAACGGGTGGGGGAGGTAGGTGGGGATTTATACACATACACACCAAGCACTGCTGCTGGGAGGAAAATACTGCGATTTTTTTTAATTTAAATGGGTTTCTGTTAACTCTGGGTTTCTGATTTGTTTTCACAGTGTGGATGGAATTCAGAAGCACTCTTTAGAAACTCGTAGGTAGAACACGTAAACTTTCTTCTTTTCTCCAATAATTCCAACTTCACAGTTGACACCACACAGGGATTTATTATTTATCTGTTGTCTAGCCTCTATTTTAAAATCAAAATATCCAGATTAAAGGGGACCCCTACCAATAACATTAAAAAAATAACAAACCCATCATGTCCTTTAAAACGCATTAATAAAGCAGTTTTCCTAAACCAAGGCAAAGAAGAGGCTGCGCTATTTAAAAATATACTTCCCTTTCATATTTTTGCATTTTCCAAAGACTGCCAAGGCAACTTAAGATGAAATATTACAATAAAGATCCAAAAATATCCATCACATAAGATTAAAGAAAAACCTGCTGTAACATGATAACCCAATCAGTAGTATCAAAAAGAGCAACTTGGAAAAAAGCAATCCTAATACAAAGACCTAACAAAACCTTTTTTTAAAAATCAACCTTTGAAGTTCTCGACCAGATCTGGAAATTTCAATTGCTAAGTGCTGTGATTAAAAAGATCTTGTGCCAGGAATTTAATCATGATAGTGAGACATGAAACAGGGTCTCCTAGACACTTTGGTTCTAATAGTTATACTGAGACTGTTTACTATAGTAATTAAAATCCAAATATATCTACAAAAACATTTAACAAAAACAGATAAATGAAATCTAAAACTGCACTAAATTTTCAGCCAAAATTCAAATCACCAAAGATCTCCTAAATACAAAAAGCATGCTATCATTGCATGACAAGTTAAAGAAGGTCAACCTAAGGCAGAACTAAAAGGGCAAACTTTGCACATTAGCTATTTTAAGGAAAAAGCATTGGTTCATTTTAAAAGAAACTCTAATTTTCATGGTTATAAAATAAGCATTTATGAAATTTATTCACCACCTACATAAAGAGTGACAATTATTTTCTCAAAGGAATATAAAGGTTGACACCATCCTACTTCCTTTGCTTCAAAAATGAATGGCAAAAAATGAACAAACATGTTCGATCAGAGCATTTTCTGGCCCTTTGGTACATAGCTGACCTTCTGTGCTAAAGAGATGCCAATATGCAGAAAATGTAATTTTCTTTTCAGCTATTGTTAGAATTGCATTACACAAGAGGCTTCAGGAACAAGCAGTCAGTATGGGAATTTTTTCAAAAGTATTACTCAAACAGTATATCTCTCCTGATTGCTTCTGGTATTCAAAAATAAGAATACAAAAAAAAAGGTGCTTGATAAAAATTTTATTTTCATTTATTCTGCACTATTATAGTTAAATCATAGACAGCTGTATGAACAGCATGTCCACCCCATTTTCCAGTCATCCAGTAAAAATGGATCCATCATGCTGACCTACAGTCAAACGTCTTATCCATATATGGCAGATTTGTAAGGCCCATGGTGACTTGAGTCTGAAGCATCTTTGAAAAAGATAGCTTATAGCAGTACCTCTTTGATTTCTGAAGGGAAAAAAATGAGGCAAACTGATAGAGAGCTAGATTTATAAAATTTGTTATAAATATGTATCAGCTATGTGTTTTCGGTAAAGTTAATGTTATAGGAAGGGATTGGACGCAAAAGATGGGCCCCGGAATGGTCTGCATGGAGGCAACAGTGCTGTGTCCTTTCTTCACAACTGTAACTTCTCTTACGGCAAATATATTAGTTTGTTCTTGTTTTTCTTTGTCTCTTCATAAATTATTTGCTTTTTTGCCTCTTCTGTAGTCCCAGATCAATTGATAATTGTAAATCTTGCATAAAAGCCACAACAGCTGGTAGCACTAGTAAATTTGGATGATCTTAAAAAAGGCTAGAAGTGGCCTTTTTTATTTTATTTATTTATTCATTAAATTTATATGCCGCCGAAATCCGTGGTTAGCATTTGGATGGAAAACCCCTAGAAAGCACCAGAAATGACTACAATTTAAAAAAAACACTGGTATACTGTTGTCAATAAATACTTAATTCAAGAAATCGCAACAAAGTTTAAAAAACAGGCATCTGGACTGGATTTTTTCTCAAGTCGAAGACGTTTCGCCTTTAATC
>JANHZU010008644.1:0-12362 GCA_032468055.1 Acrochordus granulatus | reverse complement strand
CAAAATATTAATAATATTTGAACAGGTGGATAGTTCATTGTCAATCTTAGCTGAGGAAAGCTCTTTGGTCTCACATTCTGGGGAAAAGGTTCAAATCGCTCTCATAGACCTTAATAAATTCCCTAATAGAGTAAATAATAAGGGCTTCCATTTTGTCCTATTTGATTTCTATGATTATCTATATTTACATTCCCGACAATAAACTTAATGACCCATCAGAAATCATTTTGGTGTGGTATACTGTCCAACTCAATATTTTGCCACTCTCTTCAAGTCTAATGGAGGCAGCCAGACTTGAAAGATGTTACCAAACAATTTCATTTGAGAATTGTTCATTCCTACTTCATCTAGAGAACAAATGAGCCCATGGAAATGCCAAGTTTAAGCTTGGCTGTTGTAAGAGCATGTTGCATTGTTGTAAAATGCCAAGTTTAAGCTTGGCTGTTGTAAGAGCATGTTGCCTATTTCTGATTAAACTGAGAGGTTTCCCCTTGAATCTAACTATGGTACAAACTTGCCTACCAACATTTTTTTTTCTGCTATCTCCCCATTACATTGCCTTGTTCTTAGCCTATGAGCAGGGTCAGGTTTAATTCTTTCACTATATACCATTGTTAAGGTAGCATTTTACCCCTTTGGTTACAGAATCCAATGACAGCTGCAAAGCCTTGCTTTTCATTATTTTGGAGGCCAAGAGTGACCAAGAGTTGGTTAGATTAGAGAGGTGCTCATTGGCCTTTCAAGTTTATGTAAGCAAGCTTCCTTCCTACCAGCTGAATGATCTGTCATCCCACTGTTGCCTCCCTAAAACACACACAAAGGTATAAGATTGTTCAGCTGGCAATATGTACATGCTTTAAATTTATGGGCCTTACCAGTTTTGCAAAAGGCTGAAATAGTACAATAGTGAAATGACAGCCCCATTCCTGAGTTCCTCCAAACAGAACATAGAAGAATCTAAAAATTAGGATTAGATGCCTTTGTAATAAAAGCAAAGGAGAAAAATCTGCTCAAATATCCTGTAATTCAAATTTTTATAGCTTTTTCATGTTCAATATAATGGGTCACTTGAGGAGCCTGAGAATGACAAGAGTCCAGTAGTCAGATCAGCCCTATTCCTGCTGCAGTTCTATGATTGCTGGCTGGTGAGATGTTGAACTAGAATGACAGCCAACAGGTGAATCAATGTTTTAACTCAAAATAAGGAATGAATTCTTACCTACTGAATTTGTGCATAATGTTAAGACAAAGGTGGTTTGGTTCTGGCCTATCATACTGAATAATTTGTAAGATGTGGTACAGCATGTTCTGAAAACCCAATTCTGCTCTATTAAGAAATGACGGCTCACTGCAATATGCATATCAGATACAATCTATGTTATGACTATATTTTGTATTAAATCAGATTTAATAAACAAACATGCAGGGAAGCAATAGGAGGATATAATCAATTATGTGCACAATCCAGTTCTAGAAGGGTCCAACATAGCAAGTCAAAACTTGAAAGAAGTGAATGCTTTACAAATAAAACTGGCCACCCAAGTTCACCCATCTTTATTAGCTACCATATAAATGAATGTCACTCCCTATACACAAGTAATACTCTTAGAATTTTCCTCAGTGAACCAGAAGAAAGGCTGAGTTTTAACTAAACTAAAACTCATATGTCCAGACACTATCAACTATTTGGTGGGCAATCATAAAAAAATATTTTTATGGCTTGCTTAACTTATTCAGGCTGCCCCTTCTTAGGAAAGAAGGCACAGACAGCATAAAGAGTTCATGCAGCAGCCATCAAGTATTTTTTCTCATCACATCCAGGAGATCCTAGGAGATATGTCTAGTTCACTGACCAATTCCTTCAAGGGAGATAGATCTTCCTAAGAAGTGCCACACTCATCCCCCTCCTTATTTTTCCACTTCCTCCTACTGGCAAGTATGTTACCTGCACAGTTGCAAGCACTGAGACAGCAGATGGTAGGGTATGTAGGTTGCTTCATCTCAGAGAAGCAATTATGTGTGTCACCCAGCAAGTTGTCCCATATCGCCTTTGGGTGTTTTGTTTTTCTCGAGCAATGCATGCCCAAGTGGGACTTTTCTCCTATTCCAATGCAATTCAGGAGCAAAACATGGTTGCTGTTCAACTTGCTATTTATACTACATAAATAAACAAATTTAGTCAAGTATTAAATATGGAATTCATACACAGATTGCAGGCACAGAGACCCTGAAATGTTCAGAAATTGATGGCTAAAGCATGAGACCCTTCAAACGTTCTCTCAATGTACATAACTATCCACATTTTGCCCTATTGCTGTCAAGCCTAATTTTAGATATTTCATTTATTATAAGTTAGAATGTTAGTAGACTTGATGCAGAACACCCCAGCAGAATTTCCCATAAAATACTAAGGATAATGAGCTCCCAGTGACATCAGTGGAAGGAGCAACATTCAAGGCTCCTTAGCATATGGCCTTTAGCATGGAGCTAATTGCTATCTGGGAAGATCTCTTTGCCATACTGTACTTCTGTGTGTGTGTGTGAGAGAGAGATTCATCAACTGATTAAGAGGAAATTTCTCATGGAAAATGAATAAATACAGATGAGCACTAGAGTACAGCAAAGAAAGTCTTATATCTCAAACGTATTGATTACACCTATTTGCAAGGACCCCTATACACTTCTATCAGCAGGCAGCTTTTTTCAAGCCTAGAGTATCTTGTTTATTGTACTGATTAATTTATTTAAAGGAAAAGTGAATAGAAATGTAAAATGAATACTGAAGCTTCTTTTTGTTAATACTATTTCTGATATACTAGCAATTATCAAAATAACCAGAACTCAGAAATCCAACCTACAAAACAGCACAGAATTTTCACTTAAATAAAAATGATGTGAGAGCACAAAATAATGAGATTCCTTCATGCTGCACCCAAATTTACAGTTTGTAAATGTCCAGATATTAAAATTAACCTAGCTTGTGAAAAAAACAGGACTCCTGTATTTTCAATAGTTCTATAGAAAAGAAAATATCCATGGTACATACATTTTTTAACAAAACTGTTTGATTCTATCGTTTATACAAACGTTAAGATAAGGAAGCCTTGTTTCTGGTTGCATTAATAATTCTACAAGTGTTCAGCTCTCACTTACAGTAAAACACCCACTCGTGTTGGCAAAGTAGAAGTTAATTGACTCCATGCTTCACTGAAGCTGAGCCTATATATTGAGTTATTGAGTTGATGACAAGCATAGGAATGGTTTATTGGTTAATAGACCCAGTGATCTTTCCCTTGTCTGATGCAGATAGAAAGTAACTACTCATACCTTGATTAAGGCTAAATGCACTCTTTGAATCGCTAACCATCTCAGAGTGTGATGGACCTTTTTCTGATTGTTCGTAAGGAAACTCTCTTGTCAACTGCATCAAGAAAAATCCGGCAGATGATATAACAAACTCTGAATTCAAAGTCATTTTCTAACCTTGCTGCCAGAAGAGGAGGCAACATGGCTAGAAAACCATTAGTAGACATGTTGTCCAATAAATCAGTTACTTCTGTCATCCAAGCAATCATCATCACTTTGAATTTCAGGACATTATTCTTGCCATTGAATCAGGATTTCTACTGTTACATTTACTTATGTATTGTAAGAAGGTTAGTCTTACCATGACAAAAGACAGCATGAACCAAGCAATGTATCAACAATCATCTGATTGTGTGGATATCTCCATTATTTCAAAGGCTGAAAAAGTGCATTTGTGATTTTTGTTAGCTATTAATGAGCAAACTGAACTAAACTGAATTTTTAAAGGCCTTCTTCTAAGAAGTCCTGATACTCCTGGATATAGAGACCTCCAAAGAATAACAATTCCCTGGCCAAATATAATAATCTGGCTCCCCAGCCAGAACAGTTACGAGAATGGAAACCCTACCATCTGCATCTGTATAGAGTTAACCAGCAATAAATCTGTTTTGTGCAGAAACAAATGGAAGCATAAATATGCAGCTTATCTCAGCAGATGGCAACACCTGGCTAATGCTGCATAGCTCAGGGTTGGGCTCGATTAATCCTCTAGGGCTGTGAAAAGTCAAACAACATCCTTAAAGAAGACAATGGCAAATACTTCTGTATTGCTGCCAAGAAAAGTGCCCATGTTTATGTCTATCTAGTCACCAGAATTCAAGTTTGACTGAAGGGCATGTTTAAGTATTCAGCTGAGATCTATGCAGGCTGGAGGGAGGGCACGTAGCACCAGAAATTACAGATAAAGCAGCTAACAGTCACTAGTCTATTGCTGAGTGTGGACTGCTGAATACATGCAGTGGAGGACATTGGGACCCCTCCAGACTGCAGTCTGGCATGATGCTGGGAACTGTTCACCTAGTGCAGAAAGACATTTTTATGAATCATCCTTTTGTGTCATGATGTAACTGCCAGAAACTGTTCAGCTTTGATACTCCAAGATACATAGTGGAAAAGAACTGAATTCATGTAAAAATATGGCAGTAATGGATAGGATCCAGCTTTAAAACGCAGGGCAGTTTCCTTCAGGACAATGAAAGATGATCATTTCAACAGCTGTGGGCAAATAAGGCCATTCTGAAATGCGTGAGCATCCACAATGCTACAAACTACACAGGCTTATATATAATAAGATTACTTTGATTGCCTATTTGATCTACCCCCTTATACAAAATGCATAAATGCCGTTATTTTCCTTGAAAGGACAATATTGACAAGTCATCTTAATGTTTCTGTTCAGAGCACTTTTCTCAAAACACTTTCACAGCTGGGTTCTTTGCTTGCTGGCTTGCTGCTGGCTCTCTAGGCCAGCTCCCATAATTAAGGTAGCCTTGTTTGTTTGCCTTATTAAAGAAGCTGCCAATATATTGTATATGTTTATAGTCTCTCTCCATTCTTGGCTTTGTAGTCCTTTCTAGCATCGTAAAGCCATTAAAATGAACCTCTTACAGCAACCAGACTGAGTATTTATGAGTCCCATCAAGTTAGTCAAGTCACTAATTTCCAAGGGAAAATGCTAATCATATACCCCACAGGCAAATGTCTTAAAAACAAAGATGCAGGGAGCATCATGTTTACAAATTGGTTAATTAATTTCAAGTACAATTAACTGATTTGCCTTTTTTTAAAAAAAAACTTTCCTTTGGGGGAAAAGTTTTCATTCCACACCAAATACAAACAAAACTTATTTTTCCTCCTCTCTCCCTTGTTAGAGTGGTATTTTAGCTGAATGCAAAAACTGGAATGCTCTTCTCTTTTTAATGGGATGTTGCTAACAAAGGACCTAGGAAGCATTTGTAGTCAACAAGGACTGAGTTACAGAATGTTAATTGAGTGTTAATGAACATCCCCACCCTGTGGAAGCCTGAAGTAACAACAAGCAAGCAAAGGCAGCACATCCGTAATGGTCTTTATAGAACGGCTGATTTTGAGAGATATAAAATATTGTCTTGTCTTCAGTTGCCTCAATTTTGTTTTGTTCTGCAAGCTAGCACAAATATGGGCCAGAAGCTCCTTTTATTTCATTCACTGCCTACTTTATAAAACAATGGGATAACTATCAGTGACACAAAACAAACTATGTTTTGGATGCACCATGTAAAAGTGCATCTTTTGCAAATAACTGGAGAAATGCTTTAGAAAACAACTAAGATATACGACAAAGGAAGCGAGGCCATTTTTATAAGTTTCTAAGAATCTTGTGCTGATGTATAGTCATAACATTGCTATATAAGCTCATTTTAAAGAACTACTAGACAACCCTGTGACCCGTTGGGTCATCCTTTGAGAAAAAGGTAGCGCAGTGTGATGTGGGCTATGAACATTAGGCTGATTAGAGAGGGAGGGAGAGAGAATTATCCCACTGCTTGTTGAACAGTCCTGTGATTAGCTAAGAAAAGTACGTATCATAGATAGAGAAATAATTGTAGTGGCAAAGGAATTTCAGTAATAAGTCATTATGTACTTACCTAAACAGATAAACAAAATGACCATGGGCAGGCAAAAAAAATCAGTGGGAGTGACTTCTAACTTCCTGCTGGCATTACCACTGACTTTGCTTGTGGGAAGCTGGCAGGAACAGTCCAAAATCACAATCATGTGACTGCAAGGATGCTGCAATCTACATAATTATATTAAAATCTACATTAAATTTTAATATATCTACATAAGTAGATTTTCTCCATGATGATCTGTCCCTGATCTGTCCTTTAAAATTTCAATGGTGTTCCCATCATCACTATAACTAAGTCCATCCACCTTACTGTTTGGTTATCCTCTTCTGCTCTTTCCTTCTTTCCCAGCATTGGAACCTTCTGCACAGAACCAGATGTTTACATAATATGTCCCAAGTAGAATAATTTGAGCTGGTCATTTTTGTCTCAAAAGAACAAGTAGTACTTAAGTCTAGTAGTTAAGATGCTGGGTTTATCAACCAGAAGGATGGCAACTCAGGTTCAAATAAAACACCGTTGCGCTATTTTCCCCAGATCCTGTCAATCTAGCAGTTTGAACGCATGTAAAAATGCAAGAAGATAAGGAGCCAGCATTGTCCAAAAATGCTTCTGTGGTCATGTGACAGGCATGACTGTATTCCAAGGCACCCTTCAGACAATGTAGACTCCCTTGGTGTGAATTGAAGATAAGCACCATCCCCTAGAGTTGGATGTGCCTGGGAAATGTTTACTTTTTTTATGTGTGCCTCAAGTGAGAATTCTGTATTTAATTGTGTATATACTGTACTTTTAAAAATAGGCTAAATTGCAATACTAAAAGTCTACAATGGTAGTAGAGATTCAAGTAATACACTGTCAGTTCTCTCTTTATTTATATGTTAAAGTTTCTACTCTGTAATTCTACCTTTTTCAACCTACTAAAAAAGTACTGGATTGATGAGAATGGACTAAAACCTAGTCTATCAAAAACTAATGTCTGCACATTCCATCTCAAAAACAGGCAGGCCAGATGTAAGCTTGGTATTACCTGGGATAGAGTGAGTCTGGCACATTGTGAGATGCCATGTTATCTTGGTATTGTACTGGATTGAACATTAACCTTTAAAAGGCATTGTTGCAATTTAAAGCAAAAGACTCTACCCATAACAATCTTCTTAGAAAACTGGCTGGAACAACTTTGGATGCCCATCCTACTCCTCTACGAATGGCCTCCCTTGCATTGTGTTATTTGGCAGGACAGTATGCCTGCTCTGTCTGGGGCCAGTCTGCACACTCTACACAGGTGGATAGAGTGCTTAGTGACACATGTCGCAACATCACTGGATATATGCGCCCTACCCCATTTGATAAACTATGTATCTTGGCAGGAATAACCCTGCCAGATGTTAGGAATGTTGCACAAGACGTGTAATATGGAAAAGTGTTATATGATCCCGCACATTATTTGGCCAAGTACTTCCTACAAAAATATTGAAATCAAGAAGGACCTTTTTAGACTGCACTGAGATTGCTACTACACCTCAAACAGAACAATTAAAAAGATGGAAATCTCAAGTAAAACATCTTCATACTTGGACAGAACTACTTGATGAGCTACCTGGAGGTTCAGAGGAAGGGTGGACAGTTTGGAGATGCTCAAACAGACCAGACTGCGCACTACCTGAGGACAAGGATATTTGCTGTGAATGTGGCACTATTCAAACAACTATCCATACAGTATTTTACAATGCCCCCGGGAATCGACATGCACACAAAATGACTTGCTGGTTGGAAATATCTCTGCCGTTAATGTGGCCCAGCATTGGGCTAGAATTATATAAATTTATATTTTTATTAAAGTTTTTGAATTCTTAAATTATATTAATGATTTTCCCCTTCCTCGTTCCTGAATTTCTGACACAAGATGAAACAAGTACTGGATAACAATTTTTAGTGTCTCAGTCAGCTGCCGACTGACACTTCTGGAGATGGAGCTGGAGAAGACTGCTCTTACCAAAACAAACCATGCCCATGAGAGCTTCACATGCTTCAACTTTCAAATCTGGCTCTCTGGGGAGCAATTTTTATTCTTTTAGTTGAATGTCACTGCTTCTTATTTTTCAGGCAGTAATATCAAGCAAACTAAGTTTTCCTGTGTTAGAATCTCCCAAGAAAACTTCATGAAATGTCAGAACTTTAACAATTTCATTAAGGAGTTGTATTCTTATTTGAAACTTTAATCAGACTAAAGAGGCTTTGAGGGAGGTTGGACGAGATATTTTGAAGAACTGGCTGCCACTATCCCTTCAAAGAATGGCACAGACTACTCAATACCCATGAAGTTTGAGGATTCTATTTCCTATTTGGGATTTTTTTTCTTTTTTGTATAATAGCATTAAGAAAGCAAATCCTGCCTATGATCATTGTAGACATATCCCTGATGCTGTCCTTTGTCCTCATTTACTCCCTTCATTAACTTGGATTTTATTTGTATGGTGCTGTTATGCCTCGTTCTCCTTATCTTCCACATTATGTTAACTAGATGCAAAAGAGGATAGAACTCTGAAACCTTTAATAATTGTGTGTAAATAAAGATAAAGGTAAAGGTCTCCCCTTTCAATTGTGTCCAACTCTAGGGGGAGGTGCTCATCTTTGATTCACAGCCAAGACCAGCACTGTCCGAAGATGCTTCCATCGTCATGAAGCCAGCATGACTTATAAGCTGAGGTGCATGGAACGTTGTAACCTTCCCACCAAATTAAGCAGTACCTATTTATCTACTTGCATTTTTTATTTTAACCTTCGAACTGCTAGGTTGGCAGGAGCTGGGGTGAACAACAGGAGCTCTCCCAATTATGCAGTGCCTAGATCTCAAACTCAGGCTGCCAACCTTCTGGCAGACAAGCCCAGCATCTTAACCTGTAGGGGGTTACATCTGCAAATTACACCTGCTAAAATTCTGTCCTCCATTTTGGCATCTAAGAACTCCAAACCACCTAGTCAATTGCTTCTAAAAGATGATAATTTTCTCAGTCCTGAAAGCTGTATATTTCCTATGAAGCTTTTCAAGATAGTATAAAGATGTATTTATGACTGTATATTATGAAAATCCATGGAAAATCCCTTTTCTATTCAGAAAGTCATGCTTACTCTATGATCCCTTCTCCCTGGATGGTTGGGAGTAGGGATGGATGGTTGGGAGTATGGAGGCCGCCTTTCTTTACGGTTGCTCTAATCTTTTGGAAAATGATATTTTTGGAACGACCATCAGACTTAAGAAGATAGGTTGGCAGAAATGCTGATACCATGATGATTATAGTTTTACATTTAGAGTTCATTGTTGTCATGAACTCCTTAGATACTAAAATTAGAGAGAAACATGTGGTAGACTGTCACCCTCTAATTGGGGAGCTTTTTGACTTAAATTCCATCATCTTGGCCTTTAATTCCTTAGTTTACAAATGTTCAGCTTATGACCCTGACTCTGGATTCTATAGACTTCATCTGCTCTAGATGATTATTATGAACCACAACAGGCCTTTCCCTTTGGTTGATCACAACCAATAGATTTACAAATAACACATAAACTGCATAGATGTCTTACCTGATTGCTATTACCTTACTTCTGTCTGCTCTTACTTTTTCTGCTTCTTGTTTGCTCATTTATGACTAACTCAATAAAGTCTAGAGGCTTATAAATGCTTCTTGTCTGCCTATGTCCAATCTGAACTGCAGGTAGGACAATTAACTTACTTATGATTTTATGCTTAGCAGGGACACTCTGGATCTGAAGCAAAAAAAGTGCTCTGGAATAGGCATGGCACCACATCCTCTTTGTTATTCTCTACTTACTTGTCAATGATTCCTTAAAGACCATGAGTATTTTCCTGAGCTTGCATGATGGCTATGAGATCCTGTAGGGAGTAAAGAGAATAACCTTGATGGAAAGAGGGAAGATCTGTTAGTAAGCAACAAGCAGATAAACACTGCAGAATCCCAGATAAACAGAGAGAGGTTCAAGAGCATTTCAGACATCCCAAATTAATGTGAAGAAAAAGACAAAGGAAAAGCACCTTCAGACTTGCAAGATTCTATTACTGCAGCTGATCTTAATAAAAGTGGTTTTAGTCCTATGCAGCATCTGTTTCTTGGTCTGATCAACTGTGCAGGGAAAATATAACAGGGCGGGGTTAGTAAAAACACACACAATGTATAAATGTCTAATGACTGTAAGCCACCAAGAGTCTTAAGAGATTGGCGGCATAGAAATGTGTTAAATAAAAAAAAATCTGAGGTAAGAAAGCATCAACAGTGCACTCACATCAATTATGAAGCAGCAAGTCACCTCTTGTTGGCATCTCCTTGCCACAAACACACATGTCCTAGGATTGCACAGCCACTATGCAAGACCAAGAAAAAAACTAATTAAGGAAGTTCTCACAAGTGTAGTTTGTGTACCTCCTCTCCCTCTTAAAATACTTTTCTTGCTTCAAATGCAAGGTACTCTATGTCCCTAATGGTTCATCATGTTTTTATGATTTTTGTTGTTCAGTCACTAAGTCGTGTCCAACTCTTCACAACCCAATTTATAATTTTAATGATGTGTTAAAAAACCACCAGTCTTTCAATATTGACAGCTAAACAAACATAAGGAAACTCATCACCTGTTTTCTTGATTCCTTTGTGATCAGAAAAAAATATTTTAGTTATACAGTAATTTTAAATCTTACAATCAGCAAACCAAATATTCCATGGAATTATATATTATTCTTATATTCCAACTTGTAGTGGAAAACACTGCCCTGGTGATATTTTGAAGCTAATTTGGTACAGTATGTCAAGTTCTTGACATATTTCCTCTCTCTCTTATACTGTAATACTTATAACTAGTGGGTTTCTGCATTACTCCAAGGTAATACAGTGAGCAAGAAATCTAATTCAAACATCATGATTATTTATGTCACTGATTTGGTTTTGGCTAAGCTGTGAGAGGCAGCCATTAAAATATGGTTTAGGACTTAATATGCTGAGAGGATACAACTGTGGTTTATTCAATAAATCAGGATTAACCAACATAACACACAGCATAATGTGTGGACTGAGAAGATCATAGAGGGCCACAGAACTGACCACATGGGATTCAGAATCTTCTATGGAGTCAGGTGTTACTATGTAGTCTGGAGGATACTCATACACATTGGAGGTGGGCACTCTTCTTTAAGCAGTACCCTTTTTTCCCTTTGCCTGCCCAAATGAATGCCCAGACCCAGCCTATTCCCATCCAAGAGAAATCAGAGGGGGATCCACATGAACCCCCTAACAATGAAGTTCATTTCATATAAAAAGTCAGTGGAATGGGGCTATCAGATACAAATATCCAGATAACTAGTAGAAGATAACAAAGAGAAGTTTTCTGTATTCCAGATTTTTGCAGCCAAGATTTGGTATCCTGAGAGTAGAGTACAATGATTCAAATGGTCAATGAGAGGAGAGACTCTGGTTCAATACCATCTTCAGCCATGGGAACTCCCTTGGTGATTTTAGAGCATTCATTCTCCTTCAGCACAGCCTACCTCAGTGATCTGTTGCAGTGAAAGGAGACTGACATATAAGCCATCTTGTGCCTAAAGAAAAGTCAGAGTATGTAGCTAAGAACTAAAAATAATAACTTGTGTAGAACAGCTTGGATTCCTGTCTGATCATTTGGAATTTAAGGTCAATTTTGGGGCTTGAGTAACTGAAAAAAATGTGTTTAGAACACAATAACTTTGAGGAGATGGTTACCAAAAACAAAAAACAAAAATTATTTAAGGATAAATACAGTGGTACCTCACAAGACGAGAAACTCGAGTTTAAAAAAAATTAATAAAATTATTCCGCTAGACGAGCCACAACTCACGAGACAAGAAAACTTCATGCCATACCTTGCATGTCATCAGTAAGCGCGCTCTGTATTTCCCGTTCAGGGAGCAACTCTGTGTGAGAGTTCTGCCAACGCGGCAAGCGTGTGTGCGCATTCTGCCAACTCTCCTCTCTCGCACAGTTTACTCCTTTCCCATACGGGCGGCAGCGCACGTGTATTCGGCCAACTGTCCTCTTTTGAGCATTTCACTCCATTCCCATACGGGCAGCAGTGCACGTGCATTCTGCTGACTCTCCTTCTCGTGGTTTACTCCATTCCCATATGGGCGGCAGCGCACACTTGTGTGTTCTGCCTACGCTGCCGCATGTCAGCAGGTCAACGTTCCTGATTGCAATAAGCACCATGCGATGAGCTCATGTGGGAAATCTCACAACAGAGCTCTCCTCTCTCACTGTGTAAACAGCATAAATTAAGTGAAAGGCATTCAAGAGAGAGAACTCCCTGAGACTTCAGACTTCCGATTCAATCTCCAGGAAGTCCCC
>JANHZU010008643.1:19818-43200 GCA_032468055.1 Acrochordus granulatus | reverse complement strand
TTAATTCTTGGAATATTTGCAGGAAGCAAAGTTCAGCAAAGTTCAGCTGACTAAGGTTGGATAGGATTATTCCCACAGTACCTCTGTATAATGCTCTTTCAGAAACAAGATACAGAGACAGAAAAATAAGAGGTCTGACTCAGGGACCAAAGGAACAGCAATTGAATTTTGTTTAATAACAGATTTACTAGAGATATATGTCATTTCCTTTGTTTTGTAACTTTGAGACAAAACTCTTGAGTATTCCTGTTTTTCATCCACTGAAAAAGTGCCTTTCGTTCCTATAAAGAATGGTCTGACTACAGTCACATTCACTGGCTATATGAGTGCAGGAATGCAGTTAATATACGACAAAATCAGAATTGTCTGTTTTCGTTAAGATCAGTTTCTTATGGTATTGAACTGAGCATGCCTCTACAATATTACTGTAAAATCATTTCATACCATGCAGACGAAATCTGAGGAAATGAGACATATTTATAACATTATTTCTTTTCTTCAGGGTTTTGTCTTCAGAAGTGGAAGTCTTAGAATCTATCTATTTGGATGAGCTTCAGGTGTTTAAAGGAAAGGGCAGGTATTTGCATTATTGTCAGATGTTTTGTTGACTTATAGATGTAAAACATAACAAGAAGAATATTAATTGTATATAAATAGGAATAAAACCTGACACCAGATTTTCTTATGGATGACCTTCTGAGGCTTATATACCAGGAGAAAGTAAAACCAAAGTAAAATTACCAAATCACTCCTGATTCACTCTTTAAGATATGTAGATACAAATCCCTTCCACTTATAACATTATGAGTGAAGCTTTCTGTTAAAGTCACCACGGAGGTGAGAGCTCCAATGGAAAGTGTTACTTTTAATTTTTTTTTGTCCTCTTTCCTGACAACTGATTTTAGCTTGAGCCTTTCTCCAACTAGATCTATCCCTTGGGAAATCTCCATCACACTACACCCAGCAACTGCTGAGGACCAGAATTCTCAGTATGTCTGTTTCACCCTTGTATTGTCTGTGCCTCTGCAGGTAAACACTTAAATGCTTTTTTTCTAGTTACTTCACCATAGAGCATAGCTGTAATATATATTTACATTTGGATTGATTTCTTTTTAGTATCCAAATGAAATACCAAAGATTGCTATCCAGAATCCTAGAGGGCTATCAGATGAACAAATTCAAAAGTAAATAATTTTATCTTATCATCAAAATTATCAATTAGTTGCACACTTCCTTTGGAAGTAGGTGTCTGATATCCATTTTTACTTCTGTAATTCTCTATTAAATGTAGATTCTATTCCTTAACACATTCTGTGATTTAGAGGAAGGCAATGTTTCTGCTCTAATATTAATGATACTGATTAGTGATATATATTTTGTGATATTGAAAAGAATAGAAGGTAGTTTCTATATATAAAATACACTTGTGGATTAATTATGGGATTTGTATTGAAAGTGTTGGTTAAAATAACTTTATGGAAGCAATTTTTGATCAACCAACCAAAGCACAAGATGCGTAAAATTATCTGCTCCACATTTCTTTACATCAGCCTTACCAATCCCTGTAAGGCCTTGCCCGTTTTTTCCCTTTCTCAGAGGGGACTCAGAAAAGCTAGACAACCCAAGCTGCTGTTGCTGCTTACCAAATGAGGGGGAAATGCACCCCCCATGGGGTAAGTTAAGAGGAGCCTTGTATTACTAAACCACTATTATAGGTTCATTCATCCCATGGCAATAACATCCCATGGCAAAGGCAGCTTGGGTTCCTTTCTTCTGCTTGTTCCATTTGTAGTGGTAGCTTAGCCATATGACATAACATGTTGAGAGAAAACTTATTTCCTGTTAATGATTACCATTCTGTTTAAAGTGTTCAGAAGTATTTTTTTCTGCAGAGTTGCAGATTATAGTCTATCAGAATAAGCCTGTGCTTAGCTTGTCATTGTGTTTGATCTATTTAGGCATGCTATTAAGTACTGCCCTCTTCTGGTTCTTTTCCTGATGTCCCTTTTCTTTCCCACCTATCTAGAATTTCTCAGACATTGCAATGTATTGCTGAGACCCAGTTGGGGACACCTGTTCTATATGAACTAATAGAGGTAAGGGAACAGAAGAGAGGTGTGGGAGATTTTATTGGGTTGTGGTAAAGAATGGTTTTGGCTTGGACTGACTCTGCTTTAGGATGTGAAATTACATGCTGGCTTTTTTTTCCACCAAGAAGGGAAAAGAAATCCTCACAGACAACAATATCCCTCATGGACAGTGTGTGATTTGCCTGTATGGCTTTCAGGTAAGGGCAAGCTGGATTAGCATATTTTTATTATTATTTTAGGAATTAGAGGAATTGAAATCATTGAGAAAAGGAGAAAAAATAAAAATGTTGGTGAGCTTCTTGAAAAAAATTCCAGATGAAATCTGTTAGGATGTCTTGTGCAATTAATTTGATGCAAGAGAAATAATCAAATGAGGATTTTCTAGCTGGAGGCCCAGGGAATGAAATTATGCATAGCAGTTTATTAATAATGATTAAATAAGAAAACAGTTAAGTTTTATGTCATGCAAGAGCTGAATTGACATTGTCTTGCACTATAGTTAAATTATTCTATTGTGTAATTTTATTTTTCTTCAATAAAATCTCTTCTTTGTAGCTCACCAGAAATATCTTAATTCTTTATAAATACTACCGAAATTTGTCAGAATTATTATAAATTAAACAGTATTAATAAAATCTTATTGGCAGATGTGTGAGATATAAATAAGTATTATTAGTTATTTTTGTTATTATTATGTTCTAAACTGATCAAGGCAGTGGTGCTAATAAAATACTTGATTTACATAAAATATAAATTTCCCAAATGGCAGTTAGAGATTCTGCCTAGGACTCAGAGTTTCTGAACTTTCAAAAGTGTATAATTAACAAATCTTTGACTTATCTGTCAGCTTAGTTACATTTGTATGCAGCAGCTTAACCATACAGTTGTCAAGAGCCATTTTTAAGACAGACAAATAGGCAAGCATCTAATTTCAAAATTTTATCATATTTCCACTCTTGAGAAGCAAGTACTCTATGGCTGTCTGTCAAGACATCAGCTTATGTGTTGTAATAACAGCATGGCAATTAATATATTCTTCGTGCTTTTATCTAGCTCAGTAAGGTACATCAGCACCAATGGACATCTGATACAAGTATTTGAATCTCTCATTCATTCAGTAGGGTGTATATTCCTGTGTCTGCAGCCCATTTGAAAATGCTACCCAGGCATCTTCAGAAACAGCATTTCTTACAAAAGAACAGGATACTGTATTTTGTGGAGTAAGAAACAAGAAAATCTGTTAGTTATATGCAGAAAGTTTTATGTGATTCTTTGGATCCAATTATTATAGAAGTAGAATTGAAATGTGGCAAATATTGCTCTCTGAAGTATTTCCTGAAATTATAATGCTCAGCTTAAGGTACTCATGAGAATCTGTACTTTCATCTTCATAGGAGAATGAAGCTTTCACCAAAACCCCGTGTTATCACTACTTCCACTCACGTTGTCTTGCTAGTTATATAGAACATACGGAGAAAAAAATCAGTTTACAGAAGAAAGAAAGAATTCAACATTTGACAGTTGTGTCTAAAGAGGTAAGATTGATCTGCCGTTTTTCTACCACAACTGCTTGGAAACTCTTGTTCTCAGGAATGGTTTCCCAGTCTGGCTCAGTCTTACTAGATTATTAAAATTTGCTCAATTATGGCACTGTGAACTTGGACAAAATAATGGGAATAACAATTAATTTAGATAAAATATTAAATATTCAATTCATTAAGATTAAATTACATATTAAATTATTAAAATAAAAATATTAAAGCTCAATGATAGTTTCCCTCTTTCTGCTGCAACCTCTGTGTTCTCATTCACCATTTCTTTTACATAGTAAAAAGAAAACTTTAGTTAGTGGTTTAAGTCTGGGAAGAGTTTGATGTAGTGATTAAAGGCACCAGACTAGAAACTGGGAAACTATGAGTTCTGCCTTAAGCACAAAGCCAGCTAGATGATCTTAGGCCAGTCCCTCTCTCTCAGTCCTAAGAAGAAAAAGGTAATAGCAAATCACTTCTGAAGAAATGTTGCCAAGAAAACTGCAAGGACTTGTCCATACAGTCACCATAAATGAAGTCTGACTCAAAGGCACAAAATAAATATCCTAGAAAAATAATTTAAAATCTGTGGGAAATGAATATGTCTTTCTCTGTGCAATGTTTTAATAAGGTTCTGTGAAGTGAGGTGGTCTTCCTGGTTTTGTTATAGATGAACGAAACCATGCATATTATTCTTGAAGAATACATGCCAGCTTTTCTTCAGTGAAATGGTTACGTATTGATCAATGTGGGTTTTTTAGTGAATGGAAGAGGGGGAGAATATGTGTAGTTTTCTGGTAACTCTTTTCTATAATACATTATTTATCAAGATATGATTCTTCCTTCCTTCCACCACAAAAATAGACAGGATACATACATTTTTATCTGGTATTTTAAGAGTTGTAGTGGATAGACATAAAATTGCTATGCAGTGCAAAAAAAAAGCATGACACGCCAAGTAGATACCATCACTGATAATGAAATAATTGATGGTATGCCATATTGTTTCCTCTCTATTGTGGCATCTGGGAGGACACTTAGAAGACCTAGCTTGGAATTCATCCTTTTCTATAATACTGAGTGCTGGAATAGCTGTTTTTCATTGAGAAATAGCTATAAAAGATAGAATATTCCATGGGTGTGGCCTAACTACAAGAGGGTTATGATTGTCATCTTTTCTTGCACAGGATATTGAAATGCAGTGTCCTGTGTGCAGGGAGCCTCTAGTGTATGACCTTGCAACACTGCAGGCAGCACCACTACCACAGCAATCAGAGGTAAGGAAACAATAGAACGAAACCCTCTAGCCCAGCAGGTTATGGGAGGGATGGAGAAACCAAATGGCTAAATGTCCACAGCATGTTTTCATTGTCATAACGTTTTTAGTTAAGTACGCATTGCCTTATAAGTTTTTAGTTATGTACACATAGCCTAATGCACAGTGCAAAATCTAAATTCTACTTGAGTTTTCCAGATAGATCAGAAAATTGTGCAAGTTGTAGTCCAGGAACCCACCTTGGGGAGGTCTGCCTAATTTCATTGTCCTTCCAGGAACAGTGTCAAGATTTTTTTATCTGCTTTACTTGAACTGTGCACCTTTCCAACTATGGACCTTCCAGCTGTGCACCATAATAATAATGTTATTTTAATAGTGTTATGTTGAAGGTTTCACTTGATACTCTTCTGAAATACAAGTTATTGTTTCCCCTCAGGAGGTATACCAGCCTGACCAACAGACATTGCAACACAGAGAGCAACTGCGTCAGATCTTCCAGAGACAGCTAGAAAAAGGTGGCATCATTGATCTTGAGCTGGAGAGAAATCGTTATTTTGTTAGCCTGCAAAAGGTTAGTGAATCGGCAGAACAGAAAGAAAAAGGAAGAAACTGAATAGCATCCAAGATAAGGAAACTATTAATCCTTTTTGAAGGGAAGGAAAGTGAAAGATAAGCTTTTACTGAGCTGACATGTCTTGAAGCACAAGAGATGACTTTGATATTTACATCTTAAGCCCTTTGAGGTAATCGATTAAGACTAAAATATCAAAACCATTTTTTGGTGACTGTTATTGTCAAGAGCATGCTGCAGTCTTCTTGCAATGAAAAATTCATTAAAGAGTCAGGCTCAATAATATGAATGTGGTGACACCAATATTTTAGCCTTCATTGCATTATCTATCTGGTTCATTTATTTTGTCCTTCCATTTGTCCTCTTTCTTCTCAGCCCTCTGATGTCAAGGAATATGACCATACAGCCATCTCAGAAAATGACCTGGGAGCTAAGAATGAGCTGAAGACATCAGCAGGCTCAGAATATATTCAAAGAAGTACAACACTCAGGGACAATGAACTAAAAAATATAGATAATTCATCTGTTACTTTCCATCACCATAGTAAAAGAGAGAGGAATCAAGGGGAGAAGCCATCTTTACAAAATCCTAGCTGCCAATTACATTACAAGGCATTGGAGATGGCAACAAAACTGTATGTTGAAGAAGAATCTAAAGCCTACAGTAGGAGACCTAACTGGAAGAAGGAAAGGGGGCGGTGGAACTGTGGGAGATATAACCACAATATTTCAAAATCTTATAGCCAAGACCAGGAATCTTCATTCTTGGATAAAAAAGAGTTGTGCACCAAAGATGTCCTATCAGCCAAAGAAGAGAAGAACAACATGGGGAAATGGATACCAATGCAGAAAACCCATACATTGAACAGAGAGAAAGTAGACTTTTGCCATAGTGAGCTCAGAGAACAGAACAAATGGCAAGGTCAGCATGGGATTCAGGACTGTGAGAGATGGGAAAAGAGAGAATATGTAACTTATCCCAAAATGCCAAGAGATCGGAGGCAAATCAGATCAAAGCCACAGAAAGAACTGCAGGGCCAAGAGACTGAGGAAGGCTCCTAGCTGGTGGCAAACAAGGGAAGGATACTGATAAATTTGTCATGTTGCCTTTCAGACATTGTTTCTTTCTTATTTTTTGGGGGGGAAACAGAGCTGTCTTGGGAGTTTTCTCTAATGCAGGGGCAGTCTATGTCTGATCGGATGGCATCAGGGTTTGAAGAATATGCTGTTTGTGAGGATTAGAATGTTGTATAGGGACAAATAACTTCAGAGAGTAATAAATGATAATCATATACCGTTCATAGATCTATTGAAATAACTTCTAGCAAAATGGAATTACTGCAGTAGTGGGGAGATGAAATCCCTTAGTTGGAAAGGTGATAGAGAAAATGCACTGTTAAACACTTTTAAAAATATTTTTTGAAAAAATAATAGCTTTTTGTATTCTATAGTGGTTTGGATCAGATTTCCCATACTGCTTACTGTTCATGGTCACTGGTGCTAGACATAATAACAAAAATATGCACTGTAGTATTAATTTAGAATTAATGCTTGGAATTAATCCTTTATTAATTAACCCTTTTATGTGTAAATGGTCCTTTTAACCACAGAAGGCTGCAGATAGCCTGCATATTGGGATGTGGGTTTTTTAATGGGTTTTTTCACTACTGTCAGAACCAAATATGCCATTTTATAGAACAACTTTTAATTTATGGTATGATTAAATATTTGCTTTCTATAGTTTTGAGATACTTATATTTCAAAAGAGAGGCTTACACTGAGCCTTTCAAGTCCCGATGCCAATGTGTCAGAACTATAAAAAGCTATTCAGTGAATTTTATTTGGTCTTCTACTATATTTGGCCCAAATTTGTTGTACCCAGTCTTAGGATGAGAGGGTTGTATTCTACTACAGTAATGGGGGAGGGGAAATGTGCATGTGTTTTTGCTCACGTCCACATACGTTTTATGCTCAATAGTTTGTCTCAGCAATCAAGACTTACCTTTATATTAACTTATACCAATGTATTTTTGGATCATGTAAACTCTATCATTTCCCCTGATAAAGTATAGGCTTGATTCTTAAATATATATTTATACAAATGCTGAGGGCAATTTCCCCCATTTGTAAATTCCCACTTTGACATAACGTTTATGATTTTCACTACTTTAAAAAAAATCTCCATGGCTGCATGAATTTTAAGCTGTTTAATTCTTCAGTGTCTGTATAATGTTGCCATCTGACTGTAAAATGTTCCTATTCTTGGCTATAACACTGGGGCAAGGCTGTGTACTATGTGAACTACCAGCTAGAGGGGCCAAAATGGAATTTCAGGTAGAAGCTCTTAATGTTTTCATGCTGGAAGCTGAAAGATAATTTTCCTGTTTGATGATGTGCATAGGTGCAGTCTAGTTTGATAATTCAACTCCTGAAAGGGCTGAAATTAAATTAGTCCCTCACCTGTAATGAAATTTGTGGCATTGAAACAAAAATGCGCATTAAAGTCAACCTGAGTAAACTAACCTATGAGTATTTTGCTGAGGAAGATAATAGTTGCTTGTACCTCATCAAACTAGACCAACCACTTCTAATAGTATCTTCAATCTATTCTTATGGCTCTTTACTTAAAGAAATATCCAACTACTCATATTATGAATGAAAGATAGGAAATCTAATGTGGACACAAAAGTTCTATATTCACGTGCTTTTGATATATTATGGGAATTAACAATGAATGGTTTGTCTCACTTTGCAGAAGTTGAAACTTTACTGTATATACAGTATAAAAAAATAGCAGGTAGGAACAGCATATGCTGAAGGGCAAATTGTGTACAGGAACATCTACACAGTACATGAGGTAGAGCCTCCCAAGTCCAGATAGGAGATTCCACAGAAGACTGTGGAGAATAAGAGGTCTAAGATCCTACGGGACTTAAAGATCCAAGCAGACAGGCAGGTATTAGCCAATCAACCAGACATCGTGGTGGTACACAATGACCAGAAAACTGGTGGTGATGAAGATGTAGTGATGCCAAATGACAGCAACACCAGGAAAAAGAAGTATGAGAAGCTGAAGGTGAAACTGGAGAGGATGTGGAAAATAAAGGCCAAAGTGGTCTCAGTGATGCTGTCACTCCTAAGCTGGGAGAGTGGCTGCAGCAGATTCCAGGAACAACATGAGAGCTTTGTCTAGAGCAGTGCTCGGAATAGCTAAGATACTGTGCAGAACCCTCAAACTCTCAGGCCTTTTTAGGGGACCCAAGATAGAGGAAGACACAAATACCATCCATAAGGATGGTTTAATATTTCTGTTTTATTAGTACCTATCAAATATCATAGTTAAGATCCAGAGTGAGCAAAGTAAGATTATTCATTTCTGCTATTCTGCCTACTACAATAAACTATAGCTAAATTGCTGGAGTTTCAAAATACGTTCATCTTCACCTCTGATTGTTATCTTTAAAATGTTAGTTAAGCAGAGCTTTTTTAAAAAAAATTAAATTTAAGCTATAAGAACATGAACTATCTGCCTTTGACAGTGCTGTATCCATTATAACCACTTACCTAAGTCCCATTAACTCAGTGGAAGTGAATGTGGATCAGTGTGAATGCACTGAAAGACAAATTTTTAGGCATGCCTTTATTGGTAACAAAAGCATAATTGATTTTGTCTATGCTGATGATTCTCCCTTTACAATGATTAAATGAGAGCTATTTAAATATTGTAAAGAGTAACAAATGCTTTTAGTGAAAAAAACGGAACTGTGGGGTCCTTGTGCTCTCAAAGCTTTTTTTTTCTTCAGATGTTTCACTACCCAACTAACATCATCAGTGCTAACATTAGTAGCACAGTGATGTTACCTAGTTGGGTAATAAAACGTTTGCAAGAAAACAACCATGCTCAGAACACCAAGGATCCCATAGTTCAACACTGAACCTACAATTATTCTCTTCTATTAAAAGTAGCAGGAACTGAATACTGTCAGTAAAAGATATAAAAAGATATGACCCAAGCGCAAGTAGCTTCTGTAGGGTAGCATATTGTATATAGAAGCCAGATTTAGAGTTGGAATATATTTGTACATGAATGTTGCATTTAAGAAATTAGAAACTGAGAAGAAAGTAACAGGACAACAGGCATAATTAGATTCAAATTCTTTACTGGCCAAACATGTTTAGATATGCAAGGGATTTGACTCTGGTACAGCAGCTATCTAGTATACTTACAAGACAGTAGTATATAAAATTATGTATTCAACAGTAAAGTGTGCATCCAAAGTATGCAGCCAATAGAAAATATAGTAAAAGTATAGAATTAGAACCAAGATCTATCGATAAGTATGTATACATATTAGATAGTACTTCTGGGTTAATTTATAATTCTTTGCACTTTGTGTCCTGTCTTACCACGAGACATTCAGCTGAATGATGGCATGGAGAAAAAAATGTCCCTGTGTCTGATTGTTTTGGTATGCAATACCTTATAGTGCCATCCAGAGAAGAGGTTCAAACAAATTATGTCCAGGGTGAGAGAGTTCTGCAGTATATTAATTGTAATTAAATTATTAATTAGAGTATATTAATTGGGGAGATAGTAGCTGTAATCATTTAGAGACAATGAATCAAAATTCAACTTGCCCCAAATATATGAAGACTGAACGGGTTGAAAAGGAAAGAAAGGAAGACCAAGACATTTATAGTTGGATAGAATTGATGAGATCCTTAAAATGAGAAGTGTGAAATGTTTAAGGAAAAGGCAATGGATGAATCAGTATATGGATGTGATGGAAGCAAGGAAGTATGGATTAATACAGTGAATGTCGTTGGTCTTGAATATGCATCATGCACTAACCCTTTAGCTGACCTGATTAAACAAAGCCATAAAAATAAATGGGAATGTTACAAAATTTTTACTGGGGATGGGAGGGAAGAATTTCAGCTGGGTTTGTATGTGCTAACATTTCAGCATGTTATGCTTAAATGTGTTATATACTTTGTTGATGTAGTAAATCATGGTTTAATTAACTTTCTGTTATATGATAGATTTTTAATTCTTGTCATGGAAGTAATGTGCAAAATATGTTTCAAAGAAAAGTACCTTATGAGATTGGATCCCAGGGCATGGTGGCCAAGTGGTTTAGATGCTGCGCTTGTTGGCCAGAAGGTTGGTGGCTCAAGTTCAAGACTCAAGCACTGCCATGTAATGAGGTGAGCTCCCATTCCTGTTCCAGCTCCTACCAACCTAGTAGTTTGAAAGCATGTAAAAATGCAAGTAGATAAATAGGTATAACCTTTGATGGAAAGGTGACAGCATCCATGCACCTTGGCATATAGTCACACTAGCCACATGACCACAGAAGCGTCTTTGGACAGCGCTCTCTCTTCAGCTAAGAATTGGAGATGAACATTTCCCCCTAGAGTTGGTCATGACTGGCAGGGGAAACCTTTACCTTTTACCTTTAGTGATCGGAATCAGGTCCCTTCAGAATCAATTTTCATTGGCTAATATGTCTGTTTTGAATTGTTGTAAGAGCACCATATACAAATTATATGTCCACTTTATAAAATCTAACTATTCAAGTTCTCATGGAATCTTCCTCAAGGAATGTATCAGCACCACAATGAATTCAGGCTTTAACCAAAAGAGGTTGAAAAATGACTAAAGCACACTAGATGAAGAGGTACAGAAAATTCAGTGCTGCTCCTAGTTGTCATCTGAAATTTTACAGCCCAATCTGATAGCCTCCCTAAAGAATCTATACAAACATTACAATTTGCAGAACTTTTATAGGGTTATCACACCCCACAAATTAGTGTGCTAGTGACAATGATCTGAAAAAAATGTTTTGGTTCTTTAAATGTTGAAAATAGACATAACAGGAGTCTGTCTTGGCTGCATTTGATGGCATTTGCAAGAATAGTCTGGAACAGTTAAAAGGTTGTTCTGTTTTCAGTACAAAGTCAGTGAAATCCAAAGATCAAAACAGCAGATCCAGACAGTCATAGAGCAATAAGAAAAACAGCTCTGTTTCAGCATCAATAAAAAGCATTTTATTCTTGACCTCTAATGCAGAATGCATTTCCTCAAAGCAAAATTTAAACCAATCCATCTATTTGCAGCACAGTGAACTGCCCACACATACAAAGATAGTTTATTATAGGCTTTGCTGCTCTGTCTGCTGTAACTATTTTCTACCACTGACAGACTAGGTTAGGACAAATCTAGCTTTGGCATAGGCTACAAATAAGAAGTTCTAAGAGAGCTTGTTTCCTTTCTGAGGCTTATGTTGCTTGAAGATGAATGGTGTGTCCTAGAGCCATCAATTCTGAAGGAACAAGTGCCTCCTTAGTATTAAGGAGCAATTATTGTGGCACAGACTTTCCTGGAGAAGAGAAGATGGCTACTCTGAATAGGGAATTACAGTAGGGAGAAGTCCTTCAACCTGAACTCTGTATTCAATTTCATTTTAAGAAATGTGCAAGATGAGATTGTTTGGTTTATTCTTTATTTTTTTTAAAAAGACAACATCACTGAGGCAGATTTATTGAGAATTTCACCTTTAGTTACTGTGTGATATATGAACAACCCATGCAAACTACCTTGAACATTTTCTGTGTTTGTTCAGAATTAAGATATAAGCATCTCTACATTCCGAATGGCTTCACCTGGATCTGCTTTGTGTAACATGAAATGACCTTGAATTTGTGCAGCGCTGATTCGATCAGAGACAGAAAAGGCTAGTTTAGCAAATTGCTCGGCTGCAGCAGATGGCTGGTCTGGATAGAATCTCTGGAACATCTGTTTGAACTGCCACTGTGAACAATGCCCAATATACTGTTTGAGGTCTACCCGGCCCGGGCGTATCAAGGCTGGATCTAGCCTGCAGGAAGTGAAAGATTAACAATGTTACACAGGAAAAGTAGCTTTTATGCTTGCAAATGTAAATTACTCTGCACATAAACCCAACATGCTATTATTTCTAAAATTTGAAAAAGAACAAGCTTAAGGAATCGTTCTCTTACAATAGAATCTGTTTTATCTGTAACATATTATTGACCACAAGATTCAAATGAAATATAATTTTGGTGGCCGGTAAATATACTAACAGAGGTCCTATTTTAATTAATCTGTTAGTTCTTCAGCTATACTATACCAAACTAAAGGGTCATGCACAGAATGATCTTGATGGTATATAGGACCCAAAGTAGTATTTCAAATAATTGTGCCCATACCCACTTCACACAAGATAACTATGCAATGCTTCACATTCAATTTTGTTTCATTAAAGCAGCTGCATCCATTTTCATAGCAGCTACACATTCTCAGAATGTCATAGCTTTTTAAATGAGTTACTGACAAGTGTTGTATTTACACTCCCACAATTTGAAGCTCCTTTTCAGAATCATACATGAAGCTTGCATGGCCTATAACAGCCAAATTTCTTCCACCTCCTCCATGATATTCTTGAAATTACCAACCTCTTTACCAAAGTCCCAGGAGCTGATATGGTAGCCAGGAATGGTAACAGAGCAAAAGCCACATGGATATATTGCAGGTTCAATGTTGTAAATGTTTAAAATCATGACCAGGGAAAGCTGATTGCATTAATGAAAATGCCATTCCCAACACATTTCTTCAGATCATAGCAACAATGCACAAGAATAACCCCAAAAACCATCTTTTGCTTCTTTTCAGCTTGCGCCTAGTTCTTATGGAGTAGAAAATATGAGATTTATTCTTTGTAAAATGGCTGCGTTCCTATTTTCTCTCTCCCACTATAAAGGCAAAAATTACATTTATATTTCCTAAAAGGAATAGAATTCAACTTGCTCCCCAATATTTTTGTTCCACTGAAATATTCAGGAAAGTAAAGGGATTGCTTTATGCAGGCTAGCTATTATCCAATTTTTTTTTGTCCAAATGGATCCCTTCTTCAAAGAGATTTCTTTTCCCTCCCATATACACTGATAGGCTAGTTTACATAACTTACTAAAGCCTAAGCCTAGATTAAGAAAAACATAAACTGGTTGCAGTCATGCAACATGTCATACTATATAAACCATATTTTTGTTTATCATGAAAGCTTGGTTCTCCAAAAGGAACAAACACTAATGGGTATGTTTCCCCAAAAAGCTGAATAATCACTACCATTCCCATTGGTAGTAGAGCCTACTGAGCAAACGTAATGATACAGTCATGCAGATATTGCATTGTCTAGTGTATCTGGAAACCATAGGAAATCCAAGCCTTTTCACATGAGGTAGACTACAAAATAATTTCCTCTCAATTCCTGGATTATATAGTTAAGCCAATGTATGGTTTGGAATTAGTATTTGCCTCTTCTTTCTCTGACTTTTTGTCTCCTTTCTTCTCCAAACATGCCTTATTGTTGTATTGTCTGTCAACATTTGCCTTAGGAGAGTTTATAGCTTTTTTTTGAGTGCTAAATGCGTCACTTGAACAAGAGGGAGCGCCATGAGCTTTTCTTTATGATATGCTTGTACGCTGCATGAGATACAATGGGATGGGTTGATTGTCATCAGACCATTAGGGCTACCACTGCATGTGAATTAGTGTTTCAGTAGGTGGCTGATATGGGGCATCACTGGGAACAATGCTGTGACTGAAATTGGAAGGAACTCTGGCAACAGTAGCTGTTGTGGTTTGTCCTGTATTTTCTATTCTGTAGTTTTAATTTAGCAGCTAGTGCAAAAACTGCTAACTAGTTATGTCACTGATATCAGCAACTATTCTTAGCCTATTTGAGTGTTCTCCTAAATCAAACGATTGTCTAAAGTTAATAATCTCCACCTATTCCACATATTGTGCAATGGTTCTAACCTGTCCACATAATTGGTAGTCATAAATACTAGTCTGGCTTCAGAAGATGCTACACCATCCAATGCATTGAGAAGGCCGCTGAAAGTCAGGCGTCCCATGCCTTGATATGCAACAGGATCTAAAGAGAAATAGCTACAGAAAATTATTCAGAAATATAGAACAAAAGAAAATTAAAAGTATGAGTAAAGGCATATATAAACATGACCTAATTCTGCCTCAGTGTGCAGCAGCATCACCGAACTAATTGGATTTACAGATCCCATAATTTCCACCACTCACTCCCATTGAGAGAGAAAAAGATAAGAAAGCTTTCTTTTTCTATCAAAGGCTGCATGCTTTCAAAGGTAACTGATTTAAAAATTTGCAGGCTATTAGCAGATGAAATGAAAGGGTTACAAATATGACATTAACCAAGGCCAGCAAACTATTCCCTTTCTTCTCTCTCTTTTGCTATGTGGGAGGGGGGGACAACATATTACTATTAATTTCTGAATTGATTGCTTATCAGAAGACTTTTGAAATTAAAACTGAAAGTTGCCCCTACTTAATCTAGGGGTAGGAAGGGTAGATGACTTGCAGCCCAATTCTGATTTTGCAGACCTCGGGTCATTTTCTAATCATGGCTGTAGAAAACTGATGGATCATTTTCTCACCATCTGAGGGGGAACATATTTCATTGGAACACATACAAAAATTAGCATGTCTTATAGTTAAATTACCACTATTAAAAGGAAAAGAATTCCCACCCCTCAAAAAAAAACCCCAAGCTTACCCACATATGTGGTGCTACACTAGCTACGGTACTTTGCAGCCCTCAGCCCTGGAAAAAGTGCTAAATGCAGTCCTTAGCCATGAGAGGGTAGCTTACTCCAGAAACTAAAGGAAAGCTGTTCCAAAGAGGCATTTCATATAACATCACCACAGTGCAGTGATTCTGTGACATGTTCAGAGTTAGGTTCCTTGGAATAGTGAGCAAGAAGGAGCCATATGTTTCTCACTCACTTTCAGCAGCAAGGTCTCGACTGACAAAGGCTGCATCCACATCTTCCAAGAGAATGAGGCTCTGTTGTGGAGCTACACTCAGCAAATGATTGAGGCGATCATCTGAGAGACTTCGATCACTCAAGCTCAGAAGACAGATGCTGTATTGCAATTCTCCAGCCAGGGCTGTGCTATAGTAGGTAAGATTTTAATTACAAAAACATAAACACATAAGAAAAAAGAATCTGAAGAGAGGGACTGGGAAGAAAGTTGAGCTCCTGCATGTTCCTCTCAGAATTAAAACACTTCTGTTTGCTACAGATCTATGTAAAGTTCTGTACTTACACACATGGAACCAACACTATAACATCTAAATTAGCCCCAACTATTATTGAGTAAAGAGGTTCAGAATAACAAGATACTACCTAAACTAACATATAGAGTCGCACTTTAAATCTAAAGAAAATCCATTGTGGCTAAACTTTTGTTTAAAATCAGATCCCCTGAAAATTATACTGTATTCCCTTTTCCTGCAACATCATACACCCATTAATCACTTCTTGCTTTCTGGACATGACTGAACTATATTCTCTCAAACACCACTTCTATCACCACTTCCAAGAACAGATACTCTCAAGTCAACAGGTGACTCCACTTGGAGCAGTTAAAAACAGCAAATTCTAACTGTGCAATAGATTGAACTAAGCATTCTTTTGATTCACTTAAAAACTTGACACAACTCAACTTAGACAGAAAGAAGTAACAAATATCTGAACTACAAAAGCAATTCTGCTGAAAGCATCACAAATTGTGGGGAAAGGGCGATGCCAGATTAGCATATATTGTAAAACTATTTCTAAATCTACAAAAGCATATTTATCACAGCACTTTTATGTCCTGTATTTGTGAAATTTCCTAATACAATACAGTGACTGCCATTAATCTTGACCTTTAAGAAGGTCTTAAAACACTTCTGTTCCATGCAGTCTACAATGTTTAATTATCAATTAAAAAAGATTTAACCCTTTTGCCCAAATGATAATTTAATTCCATTCAGACATACATTTTTCTCACTTTAAGGTATCTTAGGACCAAATCAAAACTTTCTAGTTATACACAATATTCTCAAACACTACTACATGAGGATAGGGGAGAAAGGATGTTTTTTGAGAACAGATTCATTTTCAAGAATACAGAGGACCCACACTTACATGAAACTGCTCTTGCCACAACCTGGGGGGCCATATAGTAAGTAACCTCTCCGATAAGGTATCCCTGTGGAGAAAAGAAGATAATAGAATAATAGATAATATAATTATTATCTAATAGATAATATAATTAATTAATAGATAATATAACTAATAGAAGATACCATTCAATTATCCAGCTTCCTACTATATGAGTTATAACCACCATGCTCTAGAAGTTTATATTCTTTTATCACTTCCAACAAGGAATCAATTTTCTGATAATTATCAGATCCAGATGTTGTGAAAAAGCTGCACAAGAGCACTGCATTATATTTGAGTGAAGCTGATTCATTTTTATCCTCTCTTAGATCCTAAGATTTAGGCTTATCCTATGTATAATTTTATTTAAAAAACTGCTTTACAGGTAGTTCTCAACTTAGAACCATAATGAAGTCTGCCCATTACAGTTGCAAATTGCGCTGGTTGTTAAGTGAGGTGTCCATGTGATCATCTTGCTTAATGACCCTCATCCCTGCTGTCCTCAAAGCAGAGTATAGATGCCTCGTGGTGGGGGGAGCCTAGCACAGCCCCAAGCCCATACTGTAGCACTTCTTCAGCTCACACATGGTCTGCCCTGGGCCTCCCAAGGTCTTCCCCACCACCTGAGGCACTCTGTGCCCCTGCCCCTTGGGGTATGCACAGGCCTTGGAACTACTTTCCTGCCCCACTGAGTCCCCATAGACTTTGCTGCCTTGCTGGGTGCCCGGACTTATATTGAGGAAAGAGAGGTCACTTTGCCCCTCAGCATCCCTGCAAGCCATATGGCTCCAACTGAAAATAATTTTGTAAGAATTTATTCATGAGGATCAATGTGGGTTTTGACCTAAAAGAAAATTAAAGGATAATTTAAGAAATGTACTGGACATTTTGGAATACTTGGAGCAGCATAATGAAAAACAAGCTGCATTGATTTTCTTAGATGCAGAGAAGGCATTTGAAAATTTGAACTGGGCCTTCCTTTTAAAATTTTGAAAGATATGAAATTTGGAGAGAATTTTATTACTGTAAATGACAAAAATACTTCACAGAAAGGACAAGTATTTGTCAGTGGAGAACTAACAAAACCTTGTGAGATACAGAAAGGGACAAAACAGGAATGGCTGTTGTCTTCTCTTGTTTACTTTAGTTCTTGAAATACTGAATACAGATATAAGAAAGATGAGAGAATATGCTGGCTATAGATTTGGCATCAAATACATCCTGACTTATCTATAAAGGAGAAAGACAGAACTTGAGGACATCTAACTGCCAGCCTCTGAAATGCACTCACCTCGATCAAGATACCATTTTGGGTTATCAATGAACTCTTTTACATCTTGCACAATCCGCTCTGATATTCCTTTGTCAAGCACTACAGATGTGATTGGGCGTTGTCGTCGTGGGAAACCAAATGGCCGCCATTCAGCCGCCATTGCTGTATACATTACTGTTTTTCCTTCTTGCTGTCTCAGAGCCAACTCCCTGGCTGAAGAGAAGGTGGATCATATAATCATAATCCATGATTATACATGGATTATACAGAATATTTGGATATAAATGGGAAGGAAGGTGGGACAGAGCAAGAAAAACAATACCCCAGAAGCAACAAGAGATTAGAATTGCCACATAAGAGATTCTTTGTTGAGACACAATGTCCAAGTCTGAATGGTTTGAGACTTTGCTCTAAGCAATACTACATTCAGGAGTGCAAGGGATTCAGGGTGCTAACATACCTTCCTGCAGGATGTTGAAGAAAATCTCTCGCTTGTTGCCAACCGCTGTAAATGTGACAGATTCCCAAGGAGTGCCTGTGTGAAGATCAATCATTTGTTTCTCCCGGTTCCTTTCTATACGGATCCACTTTCTTTGATACCTGAAAGCAGAACAAGAGCATTTAAGTAGGATGACTTTTTCTGGACTTCCATATCCTGTGATAGCCTTCTCTATACCTATTATTAGTCTGTAATCAAACAAGTGTCAGGATTTATTTATGATCAATTATGGCCAAACAAAAAAGGCAATGGCACAGATAATAACACAAGGAAATCTTTTTTTTTTACTATCTAGTCTCCCAACTTACAAGCTTAAGAAATTCTCCTTAGACAGGGATACTGTATTTGATTTTTGCCTGAATTTTGCCTGAATTTCCATTTTTGCTGTTTACTCATATCTCAGAGCTTTCCCCAACCTTGAAAAAAGGAAAGAGAAATGTTTGTTCTGTGAGTTTCCTTCTGCTCATGCAGCAATACAGCCTACAGTACTGCAGTGTTAGGAGTAAGGAAAAGGTTATCTATCCAATGAGCTTCTGCTTATTTAAAACTTCTCTATTCCATTGTCTGAAAAGCTCAACATACTTAGAAATAAAACTATATGTATAATATGTAAAGAACGTAAGTGTACAAAAAGAGGTTTAGCTATTAAAACAACCAAACTACATTTCAAAGATTGTACAATATCTCAAATACAAAGTGATTTGTATACTGGGTTGGAGGACTAAAAACGGGTATAATTGTATGCTTGTTTGTTGGAGAGTAAGTCCAAATAAGCCAACAAAAATGGCAGCATTTAGCTGGTTAATCTTGAAAAGCTAAGCATGGTTGAATCTGATTAATACTTAGCTAAAGCAACAGGAAATCCTAGGACTTTCCATTATTTCCATAAAATAATAATGGAAAGAAAATTAATGGAAAGATAATAATTTTTGAATTAAATAATTTTAAAAACTACTGTGGAATAAGGCAAAGGTATTATTGCTAAGAAAACTGCACAGATGTGCCCATAAATTCACAAGGAGTCAAATTCAAGGGAGACTTTATCTTACCTTTAAATCCTACAGTTCAATGGGATTTATTCTTAAATATGGAGGCAAGAGAGTACAATGTTAACAGTATGATGTTTCAAAAATAAGACAGTTCCTGAAACAAACAGTCACAGTGTGGGAAATCACTGGCATAACTATCCTTTGAGATTCAGCACCATACAGCACAATTTGTTCTGAGTGCCCGCTCATAAATATGCACACTTATTTCTCCTGCATTCACATTTTGTTGTTCTCTTGATCTTTGCCTATTTTGCAATTTGAGAAATTGAAGTTCAGGAGGTAGACATTTAAATTTACTTTCTTCCGTTAGTTGTGCAGCGTAAACTCCTGCTTATTGCCATAGAAGCATTTGGGAATTATTCCAAAATACATCTATTCACGTTCACAATCTTCCCACTACTTCCAGCCTGGAGATACTTCATGGTCTCCCTTACCAAATGAAATGATTCCCAGGGCTGGGAATAAAATCAAATTTTGTACTGACACGTCCACTTTCGTGTTGCAGGTAAGAGGTCTCCACACTCAGGTGCTGGGTATGCTTAGCATGGCGAGATATCCAGTTTAGCAGCCAGTGGTAGCTCTTGTCCCTGCTGGGCACTTCCAGGGTGATCGTATAATGCCGTCTGAAAACCATCATGCCAACCTGGGCCCCCTTACGTGCCAGGGCCAAGGCCGTGCCCACACCAACTAGACCAAAGCCAGCCCCGAAGTATGGATTGTCCTTTAGGGTCAAGACAAAGTCAGAAAAAGGCATTGCGTGCGGGATGAGCAAATAACGCCAGGGTTAAATAGCCACACCGCGTGGCACTTCTTTCAAAGCCTGAAAAAGGAAGGAGAAAGCCGTCAAAATCACGAACGGGTTACTGACAAACTCCCAGGCGTGAAGAGCTTGCCTCAAATATACCGGACTTCTTTGCAATGACGGGCTGGCTAACTTGGCACGCCACTCATTCTTCACGTGCTGCAGCTACTTCGCAAACTAAGCGCGGAGATCAGAGGGAACTTTGATCTCTAATAAGGTGGGCCGAATCTCGCTGGGCTTTGTCCGTCTTTTCCTCTCTCTCCAAATATGCGGGAGAAGCTGGAGACAGATGCAGCCCCGCGCAGATGAAAGGAACGAGCAAGCGGCCCTACCTCGCCCGGCTATCCGCCACGCAAGCGGGAATTCAGAGACCCTCACTCCCACGCTCCCGCGGGCGCTAAGGGGGACACAGGAAGACGCGCTTCCCTTCCTTGAACGACCTGCCGCTCTTCCCTCAGCGCCGCTTTGTGGTTCTCCGCCTGATCGGAAGAGGTTCCTCTTCCTTCTCTCCTTCCTAGCGCGATAGGCTGATGGCGTAAACCTCAATTTAGAGCAGCGTTTCTCAGCCTTGGGGAGTTTAAGATTTCGACTCCCAGAATCCTCCGGAAGAGCATCTCCAAGTACTTTACAATAGAAGTGAGAGTGGAAAGCAGAAATGCCTTATGAGGAATGAGTAGGATGAGTGACTCTGTTTTCCTAGCTCTATCCTGATCCTCCGCTTCAGAATCGAGAGCGGGCATTTCCGAGGGAAATCATCCCGCACTCTATGATTTCGGGGGAAGCGTTAGGTAACTACACGAACATTCGCCTCAGGGAGTCTCAATATCGGGATTTCGACTTGTGAGAGGACGACAATCCCTTCTCCTACTTTGCTTTAAGCACCAACCGTCCAGCAATGCTTGGAAGGCCCTCTACACCTTCCGTCTATGGTGCCGCCTCCGAGCTCCTACCGCCGAAGCCATGCGTCAAAGGTAACCATAGAGTTGCTCGAGGAGAGAGCGGACGAAGCCTCACTCAGAGGGAGGGGGCGAGAAGCAAGAGAGGAAAACATGGAGACTTTGCTACCGGCGCGGGGAAGAAGGAATCGTTGACACGGTGCCTGCAGCGGGGAGCCGGGCATTGTGAGTAATGAGGAGAGAAGAGGCGAGAGGATAAGGTTTTTTTTTAAATCGAGGGGCGGCAGCGGGACTGCCTTGGGGCGGAGGAGAAATAGGGAGCCTGAAAGATAGAAGACGTGCTTCTAGGAGCAAATTGGCTTTTTCGGGAGGGGAATGAAAGGGTGGGTCTCCGTGCTGCTCCCGGGGATCTCTTATGCTTTTGAAAGTGGGTACTATAGCAAGGCCGCTGCGGTGAGGCACCTGGAGAGGGCCCCGGATGAAATTAAGCCTCATTAGTGCGATAGAACTGGCTACTTGTCATTCGGATCTAGAAGATTCTGTCATCAGAGTGGTGGTTCCTGAATCCTTTGCTTTTCACTTCAGAGACTGATAACAAAGGTTCATGTCTGTCATGCAGAATCCAGAAGGTTGCAGAAAAACCCCTTGAGAAGAAGAGAAAACTGGGTGTGTGAGTTAATCTTCCTTTAATTTCTCTGCCTAATCAGATGGCTACATTTTTAATCATTACTGCTATTTTTATATTGCTCCTAATATTAAACTTGTGTGCCATTCAAACCTCAAGGACTCTTGGAAGTATGTAACAATCGTGGAAGGATCAGGTATCCAGGAAACAGAGGTATAGGATAATATCCAGTGAAATAATATATAGTCTATATAATGTATAGGATGGAGAAAACCTGGCAAAACAGAACCTGGCTCCAGGTTGGCAGAGGAGCCAAAGAAGGCTGTATACTTTTATTTATTCAACTATATGCTAAAAATGCAGTACTGTGCAAAAGTTATAGGCATTTAGATGTGCCTATTTTACTGTGCAAAAGTTATAGGCACCATTAGATTTGTTGTTTTAGCAATGGTATAATGACCATATGGTATAATGACCATATGCCCACCTCTCTAGTCTGTTGAGTTTTTTTATTTTATTTTAATGTTTTTTTAAAAATGTTTTTAATTTATGTTTTAATGCTTGTTTTTGTTAGCCACTGAGAGTCTCCAGATTTTGGTGGCATAGAAATATTATAAATAAATATGTTATGTCTCTGTCTTTATTAAAATACAGACAGAAAATACAGAAAAAAAATTTCTAAATAGGTAGTGGCCTAAAACTTTTGCACAGTACTGTATATGAAGGGAAATTGGGTAGAAAGAGAATGAGTGAAGTTTTAAAATTGGAAGAAGAAATATCAATAGCCTGTGATATGCTCATGATACTACCCTGATAGCCAAAAATGCAAAGGATCTGTAAGCTTTAGTAATAAAAGTCAAGGAGCAAGATTAAAAAATCAGGACTAAAATTAAATATAAAGAAGGACAAAGTAATGACAACAGGTAGGCTAACCAGCCTTAGAATTGACTGTGAAGATATCAAAGTGGTAAACAGCTTCTGCCTTTTAGGATCAACCATCAATAGTAAAGGAACAAGCAATCAAAAAATATGTTGCAGACTAACACTTAGTAGAATAGCCATGAAGACCTTGGAAAAGATACTCAAATGCCATGATGTGTCTGTACTACAAAGATCAGGATTGTAGTATTCTATATATACCATGGTATTCCCTGTGCCACTCTATGGAAGTGAAAGTTGGACTTTGAAGAAGCTGGATACCAACAGCTTTTGAACTCTGGTGTTGGAAAAGATGCCTGAGAATTCCACCGAGAGCCAAGAAAACAAAGCAGTGGATCTTTGAACAAATCAGTGCAAGATTTTCACTCAAAGCACAAATAACCAGGCTCAAATTATCTTACTCTGGATATATTATGTGAAGACCCAGCTCTCTGGAAAAGACTCTAATGCTGGGAATAGTGGAAGGAAAGAGAAGAGGATGACCAGCAGCAAGGCACACTAGTTGAAAGATTTAAAAGACCAGGTTTGGGACAGATCGTCACTGAGATGATCTGTGTGGTTATTAGGTTTCAACAATGACTTGGAGGCCTATAATCAATCACAGTGAAATATTATTTCAGAAGAAGTTGCAGCATAGTTAACTGTAAACAGTGCCCTCCACTTTTCCTGATAGAATTATTTATTCTTTGCAGATGTACAGTATTGTGCAAAAGTCTTAGGCCACCATTAGATGTGTTGTTTTAGCAATTAACCATATATAATTATGTCTCAGTTTCTTTAT
>JANHZU010008643.1:0-11746 GCA_032468055.1 Acrochordus granulatus | reverse complement strand
TTGATTAAAATTTTTGCTCGTCCTGCGAGTTTCTCGCCCTGTGAGTTACTCGTCTTGTGAGGCACCACTGTACTTGGTTTTGAGGGTACAATTTGATAGCAATTGTGATATACCTCCTGAATATCAGGGATCATTGGCTGACAAAACAATCCTCTGAATGGAAACAATGAAATAATAGAGAGGAGGAAAGAATGAAAGCTTTGGCAAAAATTGTCTTTCAAAATAAAAAAGATATCTCAGGCTCAATTTCTTAAGTGTACAGACTTTAATTCCTTTGGCAGCAGTGCAGCATCTGATATTTATTTGAAAAAAACTATGCTGGCAACCAGGAGTTAGAGGTATTTAGTAGCATTCTCTGAAGGTAAAGAAAACCTCTCTGACCTGGTCTGCCTCTTATTTGAGTTTGTACTTATTTATATCCCATCTTTATTATATTTATGTGTTCAGGTGCTGAACACGTTTAACACATTTCTCCTATTTTCCCCACAACAACAATCCTGTGAGGTAAGTTGGGCTGAGAGAGACTGACCGGCTCAAGGTCACCCAGCTGGCTTTCACGGCTAAGATGGGATAAGAACACATGTAAAAATTCTTTCCATGTTTCAGAACCAAATAATGATGTAAGTTTGGTTGGCAGGAATGTTTATTGTATGTTAAAGTTAATGTGGATTTTAAAACTCAGAAGTGAGAAGTGTCATATTGAGAGTATGGAATAAATATACTGTAAACATATTTGGATCAAGTTGTGGCCAAAGATACCTTTATTGACCTCAGTACAGGAAACATTTTGTAGAAGAGAAATAGCAGATAGGGAGAAATGGTAGCATATCAAGGTTTATTAATACATGAAGATGAAGAAATGAAGATGAAGAGAAAAACTGACTCAAGAAGGACATAGTTTTCAATGGTTCTCAGATGGATGGTTAAAATAAAGGTTTAATATAGATAAAAAGACAGTTGGAATTGAATAATACTAAATGGAAAATAAAATCAAATTATGTACAAATGATGAATATGTAATAGCAAAAATGAATAACTTTTGTTAAGAACAGATTAAAGATTGCATGACAAAAATGGGCTATTGATTTTGGTTATATCATAGAGATGGATACTCAGGAGAAAATGTGGGTAATTGATATTAAATTTATATTGTATCATAATTAAGATAATTTTCAATAAAATTATGTAGCTTTGCTATGTGACCCTAGAGAATTTATCAAAAATGTGCAAACATATTTTAAACCAGTGTTGGAAATATAAAAAAATATGAAGGGACATTTAATCATTCATGGCAGACTTGTGAGAAAACTAAAAATGTTTGAATACAAATTCATACAGTGATGCAAAAGATTTTAAAGATTAATATTGTGAAGAAACCAGAATTCTTTTTATTGGAACCTATGGACAATGAGAAAAGACACGTGCACAACAATGGAAGAATAATGACATCTCCGCAATGGAGGAATGGATTGTGAAAATGTCAGAATTTGCCAAAGTGGCAAAACTGATCTGTTTGATCAGAGAAAAAAACCAACAAAAACTTTTTTGAAAGTCTGGAAACCTTATATGGACTTTTTGCTGGAAAAAGAAATGACATGATTTACAGATTTGAAGATTAAGAAAGATATGGATTAAATGAGGGGCTGAAGGGACTTATATAACATCTAAGAGGGAGGAGGGATAATATTGTAATGGGACTTATATAACATCTAAGAGGGAGGAGGGATAATATTGTAATTGTTTGTTGAAAAGAAAGTTGGAAGTAATTTAAAAAATAAATGTCATTCTTTTTCTGGAGCAAAATAGGGTGTTGTGTAAAATAGCTATTCTACAACAGGTGTTGACAGATTCTCAGAGTGCCTCTAAATCACTCCTATTTTTCACAGTTATTATTTAACATGGAGTTTATAGAACAAACATTGAAAGTGAATCCTGTTCAGAAAAGAGATTGCTCCTGGAGGTGAGCAAAAGCACATAACAACCTTCTGCTTTTCTTTTTCTGTAATGAACTGTGGTTTGTCTTGTGCAGGAAATGTGACTGAGGAATCCAAATATTTGTTCAAGACCCACATGTGTCCAGAGTGCAAGCGTTGCTTCAAGAAGCGGACACACTTGGTAGAACACCTTCACCTCCACTTCCCAGACCCAAGGCTGCAGTGCCCAAATTGTCAGAAATTCTTCACCAGCAAGAGCAAACTGAAGATCCACATGATGCGTGAGACTGGAGAGAAGGCCCATCACTGTCCACTTTGCCACTACAGCTCAGTTGAGAAGAATGCTCTCAACAGGCACATGGCCAGCATGCATGAGGATATCTCCAATTTCTATTCAGATATCTATTCTTGTCCTGTGTGCAAAGAAAAGTTTAAACTGAGCCAGACTCTCAAGGAACATCTGAAGACCCACAAGGCAGAGCCCAAGCAACTGAGCTGCTTTCAGACTGGCTGCAGTTACAGCACTGAAGATCGCAAGGAGTTTTTGCGGCATGTCAGGGAGGTTCATGGCATTAAAGCTGTGGAGTGCAAATACTATGCCTGTTCTCTGCTTTTCCCCTCAACAGAGATTATGGAGACACATCGTAAGACTCATTATGCCTTCCATTGCCAACAATGTGATTTCATTTGTTCCAACAAGCATGTCTTCCGCAAGCATAAAAAGCAAGGCCACCCAGGAAATGAGGAGCTCCAATGCAGCTTCTGCCCCTTTGCCACTTTTAACTCAGTGGAATTCCATGACCACGTTGGCAAGATGCATGCCAGTGAGAAGATACATAAATGCACAGAATGTGGCTTTGCCACAGCACACAAGAGGGTCCTCATCCGGCACATGCTTCTCCATACAGGCAAGTTTTCCTCCCAGTTTGATGATACTTGCATGTATACAAGTACATGCTTGTTCTGTACCTTTGTTCTTCTCCAAAAGAGCTCTGCAACTCAGGCCTATAATCCAGAGTTCAGCATTGCAGGTGTCAGTTATTGGCTTTTTGTAATTTATATCAATGGATAAGTCAGAATTTGGAGAGTTGTTTTGGCTTTTTTTTCCTCACAAGATCAAATACTTGTATGTAATTTTTTTTGTATATATCCCTAATGCATACATTTATTGCAAATGAGAGAACATTGAACAGGTTACTTAAATGTTTTTAGCCAATCCAGGCTTTATGAGCAAGGGAGCCTGAAAAAAGTTGTGCTCATTAGAAGATTAAATTTCCTGCTTTCTAACTTTCTGAAAATACTTAGCTCTTGCATCTAAGTTTGGCTGTCATCCACCAAACATATGCAGACTCTATTCTAGTCTCTGTACCAAGTCCTAAACCTCTGTTTTTAAGGGGGAGGGGGGCAGATTACAACTCCATTTTAAATTTAATCTGCTGACCTCAAGGGGCAGAGCCATCGACCCACAGCTTCCAGTTTGCTCTGTGACTTTAGGAGAGAAGCCTCACAAATGCCAGCTGTGTGACTTCACTTGCCGAGATGTGAGCTACCTTTCCAAACATATGCTGACCCACTCTGATGATAAGAACTACATGTGTACAGAATGTGGCTATGTGACAAAGTGGAAGCACTACTTGAATGTTCATATGCGAAAGCATACAGGAGATCTCAGGTATGCAGAGACCTCCTTCTCATAATTTAGGTTTATTTTAGAAGTAAATAAAGCTGGAATTGACAGGACACCATATTTGTATCATGAAATAATTTCCATGCAGGTGTGAGTCTGTGCTGTGCCATCTAACATGGCTATAGTTAAAAAGAAGATATAATGCAATTATAAAAGATCAAATAATGCAAAGTCAAAGATTGGGCAAGATTTTAGTTAAGACAGATTGAGCTACTGCATGAATTAGATGCTTGCTAGAGTATCTGGATAGTAACCAGAATGTTTGAACTTATTAGTATCTGGGAATACTTGACCAACATGCTAGTGATTATCATTATTTGAGGGAGAATGTTTTGGTTTTGGTTTGTTTTTCTTGTTAGATTTATTTCCTGCCTTTTCTGCAGAAATTATTTCTCTAGCATATTACAGACTGCATAGTGAAGTCTTTTGCAGTACAGCATTACTGTATAATGTTAAAAGACTAAAGAAGATCCATTTTTGATTGGAAGCGTAGAGGGGGGAATTTAATTTCAACCTGATGTTATTTCAAAATGTTGCAGAAACCTAGAACAGTTTTTACTTTCAATGTAAGGGAAGTTGTATATCTCTAGTCATTGAACTGAATTTTATTAAAAACCACAATGAAAGTTAGGAGTTTCAAGCTGAGGCAACCCCTATCCAAGTGCCAGTACCTCTGTGAAATGCTTCAGTGACCTAATAAACAGTTTCTTCTGCCTGTTTTCCAGTTTCCTAAAATGATTAGCTTGAAGATTTCTGGGTAATAGTGATTGTTACCTTGCTCTAAAGTGTATTTACTCAGTTGCTCCCAGCCTATGGAAGGCTATGGTGGTTGGGAATTCTGAGAATTATCCCAACACATCTGGGGAACTTCAAATTGGGGACGACTGCCTTTTCTGACAATTCTTCTCAGTCTCTGTTTCACTCTTGTTCTTATACTAGGTATCAGTGTAACCAGTGTCCCTATCGCTGCCATCGGGCTGACCAACTGAGCAGCCACAAGTTGCGTCATCAGGGCAAGTCCTTGATTTGTGAGGTGTGTGGCTTTGCTTGCAAACGCAAATATGAGCTGCAGAAGCACATGAAGTCCAAACATTCCCAGGACTATCAGATACCTACTTTTCAATGCCAGTATTGCAGCTATCAGACTAAATACAAGCAAGCTCTGCTGAATCATGAGAACTGCAAGCATACCAAACAGAAAGAATTCTGTTGTGCCCTATGTACTTACCGTACTTTCAGCAACACTAGTCTCTTTTTCCATAAACGCAAAGTTCATGGCTATGTGCCTGGTGACAAAGGCTGGCAGGAGAATTATGCCAACAGAGAGTTGGAGGTTTCCTCTGCTGAGGTGCTGTTTAGCTATAATCTTTCCATGACTCTGCATTCAGAGTCAAGCCCTTCTTTGTCTGGAAAAGAACCCTGTCAGGATAAACACAAACTCCCTGGTTTGGAAGCCCAGAAAGAAAACTGCCATCAGAAGGCTGTCTGTCCAAATGAAGACAGCATTGAGACAGAAAGAGAAGAATCAGTTGGAGAACAAGATTATAACAACACAGAAATGGCTTCTTTAAAAGATCTCTCTACAAAAGCATCTTCTGAGAGTCTAGGGGAGTTTGACAAATCTGCTCAAAGTTGCATTCTGCACTTAGAGCCCTTGTGTGACTCAGATCCAGCTCTGGAACAACTAGCCAAAGGGATGCCTGCAGCTCTGCCAGAGAGTGAAAAGGGTCTAAACCCCCAGGAAGTAGAATCAACTTACCAGGTGTTAGGCTCCAAGGATTTACTTACCCAGGAGGAGAATAAAACTACCCTGGAAGATATTCCTGAATTTGAAGAAGCAGAGATCCATGAGGGTGCAGAGTTGGAGAGAAATCTCAGGTTTGATACGAGTGGAAACAAACAAAAAGATGCTGTTCAGAATTTAAAGAATAACAGTGGTGATAGCCAGAACTCTGAGCTTTTGCAGATGCCACTTAGTACTGAGCAGAATTTAGGGTACAAAGAGTCAGAGCCTTGGCCAGGGGTGTTGAAACAAAATTCCCTCCAACTTGATAGCAGCCCTGAAACTTCCCTTGCTCCAGAAGATGCACTTTCTTCAGAAGAAGGTTTTCAGTCAGAATCAGTGCTTAAAGCTCTAAGGCAGCAGGACAAAGAGCAGGCAGAAACCTTAGTTCTTGAAGGCAGAGTGCAAATGTTGGTAGTTCAGTCCAAGAGTCAGGTCTTCAGATGTGAGAAATGCTCCTACATAACCAGGAAGGAGAAGTCAATGTTGGTACACTGTAAAGCAGGTTGCCAAATCAAAAAATGTCCTTTGGTGTGCCAGGAGTGTGGGGCCATCTTTAAGCAACAGAGGGGACTGAATACTCATCTCCGTAAGAAATGTCCAATTCTAATGAAAAAGAACAGTGGAAAAGCAACTTGCTTAGAGCAGTCTGCTTCTGTAATGTCCTGCAGCAAGACTCTGGAAAGAACAACAATCAGAAAGAATAGTATAGGAATCCTAGATGAGACAGAGATAAGCAAGCTGCCAGAAGCTTCCTGGGAAATAGAATTCAGGCATGTTAATGCTGAATCTGTGTCTACTGTACTTTCTGATAGACAGTCCTTGGCTGTCAGTCTGCAGGACAACTCATCTCATCATGACTCTGAATCTGTGGTAGAAGAGCCATTGCCAGAAACTATGGCAGATGCTGCCCACTGTGTCTCAGAGAGATACTTCCTGGAGCAAGGCAAGTTCCATTGCAAATCCTGTTCTTTTCTCTGTTCAAGAGAATCCACCATCCGCTCTCATGTAGAGGATAACTGCCGTGGCTTGGAACAGTCCTGGTGTCCCATATGCTGTAAGCCTTTTCGTTCTAAGAGGGCACTCAAGATCCACCAGTCAGAGGGGCATGTTGAAGCTCTTCTCACTAGCCTGCTTGAGGGGTCTAACAGTACCACATCCCCAGAGGTACTAGAAGAACAAAGGAATGAACACATCAGCTGTGAGGAAATGGACCAGCACTGTAAACTGGCAAGAGTAATACCTTCATCTCCAGTTACCACCCATAAGAGGCGCCACTTCTCCTGCCCTACCTGCCCTTTCACATGCCACCAGGAACGAGCTCTGAAGACTCACAAAAAGCGTGGCTGTCTGAAGCTGGGTGAGTTTCGCTGTACACTGTGCCCCTTCACCTCCAAGGCTGCAGCAGCTCTACGACTCCATCGCAAGCTCCATCGGCAGTATCTCAAAACACGGCCTCAGTTGACCTGCCACCAATGTGACTTCACCTGCAAGCAAGTGCGCTGCCTTCACCAGCATGTCCGTATCAAGCATGAAGGTGTGAAGCCTCACAAGTGCCCTTACTGTGATTTTAGCACCACCCGGCGTTACCGCTTGGATGCACACCAATCCTTGCACACTGGTGTGGGCCGCATTGCCTGTACTGCTTGTGACCAAACTTTTGGCACTAATTCCAAACTGCGCATTCACCATTTACGTGTCCATGAGAAGAAACCTACCCACTTCTGCCCATTCTGTGACTATAGTGGCTATATTCAGAATGACATCACTCGCCATGTCAGTAGCTGCCATCAAGGGGAGCTGAACTTTGCTTGCTCACGCTGTGAAGCTCGCTTCAGTTCAGAAACAGCTCTGAAGCAACACACTTTGCGACAGCATGAAGAAAAGATCTCCTATTGCTGTCCTCATTGTGCCTTTGTTTGCCACAGTGAGGCCACCTTGAAGTGCCATATCCAGAAACAGCACCCGCATCTGGAATGTGCTACCTGTAAAGAGACTCTAACTACTCGGGAAGAGTTGGAAGAGCATAAGAAACTACATTTCAATCACCGCTGTGACATCTGCAATTTTGCAGCCAAGGAACGGCAGCAGCTAGTAAGCCATTATTTGGAGGCTCATGAACCCACTGTAGGTGTTGAAACTCCATTTAAATGCACATTCTGTGACTTTGGTTGTCATCATCAGCTGGTATATGACTATCACATGAAAGGCCATGGTGGCACCCGCATCTATAAATGTGCTGACTGTGAATATACCACCAAGAATAAGCAAAAGATCACATGGCACATCCGCATCCATACTGGGGAGAAACCTTACAAGTGTCATAAGTGCCAGTATGCCTGTGCTGACCCTTCACGCCTCAAGGTGAGAACTTAGGGCAGCTTTGTGAGTTGATTGTAGAAGGTTATTGTAGAACATTAGTTGCATAGTATCTCAGGGATCAGATTTTTCAGACACTGAAGAAGAAAATACTTAGATCTGGTAGCCTGGTCACTATCCACTTTAAGGAATGACTTTCCATTAAGTTAAATTGCATGAGTGACTTTTCTATCCATGGTGTCTTGTCTCATAATGTATATGATGAACTCATTTTTGCTCCTATAATCTGCAGTCAGGTCTATATTTGTATCTATTTGTCTTGTGCAGAGCAAATTGACATTTTGTAAAAGCTCTGGGTGATAAGCACTATGGATTGTATTTCTGTCCCTTAGGGAAATACAAACTTGGGTCATCTTTATGATCAAACGCTTCATTAACAGATTTATTTTTCCACTTAAAGGATCTCTTGCTTTTATTTTCCATATCATTTAATTTGATGTTGTCTTCTTTGGGGATTAATTGGCTTCTTAATAAGGGAAGGTAATTGAATTCAAAATACAGTGAAGTCCCTTTATAGTGACAGACCCTTTTGGAAATACTATACCTAGGAAATGAGCAAAAATTTCTCATTGAGAAGTTTAATACTAACAGCAACAAAAACAATTTCCGTTTAATTTACACTCTGAAACCAGATTGCACTAATCAAGAATAGACTTTTTTACAGAAGAATGTGAACTCAGTTCAGTTCTGGAACTAAAAAGAAATCCCTAGTCATGTGGCATATTGTCTAATAGGACTGCACATTTTGGAAATAATTTAGTGGTGTTTTGGTTCTTGTATGGGCACTGTATTTATTTGCTATTCATTAAAGCAATATGATTTTAGTCATGCTTCTATGTAAGCCTGAAGAAGAAAGGTGCAATTGCTCTAAAGTGTCCACTACTCTAAGTGAAGAAGCTTAAAGAAACATCTGAGAAATGTTCTCTTTCTTCAAAGTCTAAAGCACCTACTCCATATCATTTTTGAAGTTGCATAGCTTTACTGTTCAACACTAACTCAATGTGTTTTTCAGATTATTCCATTTTTATACTGTACTCAAATCTCAGTTATGTTCTACAAATAAGGAATCTATCACAGTCTGCATAGTCCCTAAGATTTTGATCAGGTTTATAATACTTGGTATAAACAGGTAACGTTGCAAGTAAATTTAGTATCTCATGCAGGCCTGACTTTCCTTTCTCTGTTTAGTATCACATGCGTATCCATAAGGAGGAGCGAAAGTATCTTTGTCCGGAATGTGGTTACAAGTGCAAATGGGTGAATCAGTTGAAATATCACATGACAAAGCATACAGGTAGGTTTTCACGCAAATGAAGTAGCTTGAGTCTTAGGATCAGACAGTGCAGGTTTTGTAGTATAAAAACTTATGGCAAGGGGAAAGTTGTTTTACTTTCTCACTTAAGAATTTTTGGATTTCCATTGGCTGTTGTACATACTGGAATGTTGAACTCCTGGATACATTTTTATTTGCATATTGTATTATCACCTAATTCTGTGCTGCAGCATTGGGTGAGCTTTTTTGAAACCTCCAACAGAATTAAGGTCTCTTACATTGGAAATCCACCAAATGAGGGTTTTGTTTTGATTGTGTGAAAATATTGCCTCATCTTCATGTCTCATGTTTTTTCTCTTTTCTTTATAGGGATCAAGGCATACCAGTGTGATGAGTGCCACTACTGTACCAATCGTGCTGATGCCCTGCGTATCCACAAGGAGACACGACATCGTGATGCCCGTTCTTTTATCTGTGAGCAATGCGGGAAGGCCTTCAAGACTCGGTTCCTCCTCAAGACACATCTAAAAAAACATAGTGAAGAAAAGCCATACATCTGCAATGTATGTTATCGTGGTTTCCGGTGGGCAGCTGGCCTGCGGCATCACTATCTCATTCACACAAATGCACATCCTTTCTTCTGCCGCTTCTGCAGTTACAAGGCAAAACAGAAGTTCCAAGTGATAAAACATTTGCAGAAGCATCATCCTGAGCAAGAAGAAATAGAAGGGGATCTCAGCAAAGGGGTGGGAAAAGACCCAAGTACCCTGAGTGTCCATCTGCATGATGTTCAGCTTGAGATTTCCTCCTCCAAGAACCCGGATGAAAGTGAAGCTCAAATGTCTCCACATGGCTAAGGACTTGTACATCAAGACCTCATTGCTGCAGTTTCCATACCAGAGTTGGTGGAAATTCTTATCCAGCAGTACGTGAGCTCTAATCTGAGATGCTTGGTGTCCATTAGGGCAATTACTATCTGTGTATGCTCTCATGTGATGTGTATATTTATCTCTGTATATGGGATGTAAAGTATGTGATTATATAAAAACTATTTCCTTTGATGGCATGTAATTCCTTGATTTACAAAGTAGAGCAAGAATTATGATGTAATATTTCTTGTGGGACTTTATAAGGCCTTCAGTGCTGGGACAGTTTGGTTTAAGATCATATATTTCATAAAGGATACTTCTAGTAAATGGTTCAAACAGTTCCTCCAAAATGTGAATGACAGATGTATCCAAAACTCCAGATGGAACTTCATATACACAGAATATGTTTTCATGCCAGCAGTCTTCTGCCTGATGTAGCTCCTCATTTCCAGCTTTCTCCAAATCCCTGTGTTATGTGGTAGAAATGCATGATTGCTCAACAAACACTCAATTTAAAAGCTTTCCAGAAAAGAGTGATATAACTTTGATAGGTAAGAAAGTGTGCTTAAATCATGATTATGCTAGCAGGAGAGTAGAAATGAGAGAGAGGTTTGATATCCCTCCTTCCCAGTAAGTTCTTGGAAACTTGCTGGTCTTAGAGCTTTGAAGTAGTCCAGTTGCCTCAGCTCTTAAATAGTGAGATCATTTGATGAGAGCTACCAGAGGCTTTATTGAGCTACTACTTTGCAATGCTTTTGGTTCACAATTGGCAACCATACTGTCTCCCAGTTCACAGAGATTGCATCACCAAAATTGGGTGGCAAAATAGCTGAATTTCAATGGTAAATGTGATATTTTTCAAAATCCCTTCCAAGTGGCCTGACATTTCTGTTTTTCAGGATCATTTTTTTATTTTAGTACATATTTTAAGATTGGGAACAAGAAGGGAAAGCCTTTTTTCAGGAAAAAAGCAAACCTTGTAAAGTTAAGAGCAAAATAGAGCAGCTTGTTTACTAGAGCCTTCCCAGGGTCAACAAAATATGGCCCTCATCCTTCCTAGCAATGTCATTGCATAATCAGAGAGCCTCTTGCAGCCTTCTAGAAAGACAGGAGGCAGAGTTCTGCGCTGGGATATCCCTCTCAGGTGTGTTTTAGACAAGAAAACAGTATACAGTAGCTACATTTAATAAGTCTTGTTATAAGCTGTTCCGGGAAACTTCCACATTAAGTCTTTCACGTTTAAAATACCTTTCATTCAGACTACTCTGATGCTATTCTTAACAGTATATTTTATGGAGAAAACAATATTTGCAGAGGGCTGGAAACTCTAAATTTCAAAGTTGCAAATAGGCATGGAATAGCATGTATTTATAAGTTTTTTGCCCTTTGTACTAAAGTGAACATCCACTTTATGGATGATGCATTGTTTACATATCCTTGCCTGGTCCTTATTTCTCCAAGAAATTGTGCCCGGAAGAGGAAATTAGTGTCTAAAGACTGAATAGCAGAACAATTTCTTTTTCTAATCTAATCAGCCACCACTGTGCAGAATCAAGAGCACCAATTGTGTCACCCATCACAAAACCTTTGTTGTATGTGGTTGCTACAATTGAAACATGCCAATTTTTGTGAATTGTTATTCACAAAATAACCGTAATGACAAACAAATAGGCTTTCGTGTTGTGATTAGTTTTCCATTTTCTATAGGACACAGAATTAACATTCTGCTGCAGCGTATGTTTTTTTTGTTGTTCAGTCACGCAGTTGTGTCCGACTCTTCGCGACCCCATGGACTGCATTACGCCAGGCCCCCCTGTCTTG
>JANHZU010008642.1:33962-44951 GCA_032468055.1 Acrochordus granulatus | reverse complement strand
CAGATAATGCAGAAGGTCACCTAGCATTTTTATTATCACTCTATACCAGCAGGAAAGGAACGGAATGAGCAGATTCAATTTTATAGCTAAACCTGCTTTATGATCAATTTAATCTCCCTTTTAACTTCTTGAATCCTTGCTGCGATAGTGGAAAAGTCATTCTCAGCAAGTGAAGAAAATCATATTCAATGGGAATTGATCAGGCTAGATATATACTCATGAAAAAGAGAAAAGATTCAAGTTGGTATTTTTTAGAAAAAGTTCAGAACCTTAAAAAAGAAGGATGCATTAGGAATTCATTTCGCACCTTCAGAAACAGGTGATGGGTGTGAAAGGAGAGATGTCTAACCACCGTCATTTTTGGGAATTACTGGATGTTTCTTGCTCCCTTGAATGAGAAAAATATTTTGTCTTCCTGAGACTTTTCAAGATGAGCTTGTATCTAATGATTCTGTTGAATTGGATTCCTACTATGTGAGATTAGGTTCCTAGTTTATTAAAATCCATTTAATCTGAGCCACTGCTCTGAATCCCTTCCTATCCTTAAACTGTAAGCTGATCTGGCCCTTTCATGTTCTTTCCAACTCATGCCTTGTGATCTTCCAAAGTATCTCCCTCCATAAAAAAACCCTATCCATTTCTTTCTCCCATCCTTAAATGACAAAGAAATCTACAATCTTCAGAAAAGAATATTTCTTCAGCCAACTGGAAAAAAAAGGAGGTGTACAAGAGAATCACATGCAATAGTTATGTAGGAAGATGCAGAAAACTTAAACATCTGGCAGGGAAGCGGCTTGTGAGATCCTGGAGAAAATGAATCATAGTTAACGGGGACCTTGTAGGTCTTCAGTTTCAACGTTTTGCTCAGTGGACGATTCAAGATAAACAAACCATCTTCAACAGACAATTCTCCATTTTCTACTTGAAGATCTCTACTTCATGATAGTGATTTCTTACCTGACATGCAGTTAAATCTTATCTAGGAAAAATTTGGTACATGGGTCTTCATATGCACTCTGAACTCGTATTTCTCAGGTATGACCTCTAAATTTTAGTTTTCTTTTCTAGGACTGCCATCCTTCTTCCTAGAAGTATTCTACAATTGGCAGCCATTTAAAAGATAGATAACCCACATTCTTAATTATAATTCAGCCCTGATATAAGCATCACTTCTTCAAATAGGACTTGGAGAAATCAAAGCAAGATGATGATAACTTTAGTATCTTCATGGGAAGCGAAGGTTGTCCCTGATCTAGAGTAGCAGTGGATATTCTTCTTTAATAAGCATTGGGTCCCTCCACCACATCACCAGTGAAGCTTCTTAGATCATGCCTGTGGCAAATCATTGAGTAGGATAAAGAAAGAAAACTACTTTAAAACTGGAAGAGTAGAAGTTGAAGATGCCATGAGGGCATGTGAAAAAAAGTGATTTATGACCATCTTGTGTCACATTTTTAGCAATAAATTAGTACTTTTGAAACTTAACGCATGGACCTGGTTGCTTGCACCTGACAACAAGCGACAAAATGCATTGAGAACAATCGGTGTCCGACCATGAGGTGTTTCAGCAACACCAAGACTGTCCAACCCACAAGACATTGAACTGATTCCAACATGGCTGATTTCAGAATAAATCTGAAACTGGCTTGGATTACACTCTGAAATATTGCTTTTGAATGAGTGAAGATGCGTTTGATGCATTCTGAAATTAAGATCTGTCGCAAATGTTTTTTAGAACACATCCAACGCACATTCAGACTGATGTTGCAAGACATTGGCAGTGACAGTCCTTAAGCCTTATGAATGAGTGCAGGAAAACCTGGGAATTGCCTGTAAAAATAATCATATATTATTAAGAATGGAAGGAAATGAAATTAAAAGGAAACTCTCCACCTTATACATATCAGAAGGGACCTTAACAACAACAACAACAACAAAATCACCGGGTTACGCTACTGCTAACTTCAAAAGATCAATGGCTGTTCTTTTGTACTTCTTGTTCTATTTTGCCACATGGCACAGATTTTTAAGGAGATAGTTCTAAAACTAGTAACCCCCTCCCCCACACGATGACAGTGCTATATATATATGATTATGTGCCATCAGCCACGTAATTATCTGTCCATAACCTTTCTTTCTTTCTTTCTTTGACACAAATCTTTTCAGAAAATCTGGCAATCCACAAAACTTAAAAAAGTGATCTTTATCCATTGATATCGAAATTCTCTGCTTTGCGACTCGACCTCCCCTACCCCACCCCGTTCCCTTTTGAGTTTTAAAGGGTATTTTTAATTTTCAGACCGTTTGAAGGAAGCAGATGAAAGGGAAACCCAAGCAGAGGAAGCCTTTGGAAGAGCGGCCGAAAACTGCTGGCCCGGACTGAAGCGCCCTTTAGAAAGGAGAAAGGCAGGGACGCGTTGTAAATTCAATTTAGCATCTCGCTTTCTCCGTCGCGCTCATTTTAACACGGCATGTTTAGGATCGGGCTGCGCTCGGCGAAGCGAGGGCTGGAAATGCTGCGTTCTCCTGCTTCCTCCGGCGCGCAACTTTTGGGATGGAGACGAGGTACTTTCGATCGACCGGACCCGGAGGCCCGGGATAGAGGCGTAGACGCAGTTCCGTTCAGCTCCTTTTGCCCGGAATCCTAGAGGGCTGAGTCTCCCGGCAGGCGGATCTGGGCCACCCCGCAACGAAGGAGGCCGCCAGCCGCCCTCCTCCCTCCACGGCCGGGTAAAGGGCGGAGCGGCGAGGCGGCGCTTGGATGGCGAAAGCGACCGAAGGCGCGGCTCGCTTTCCAATTGCGCTCGTCCGTCCGGACCGGGTCGAGGCTGCCCGCCACTCCGACGGGATTCCGGCCATGCCGCACGTGGAGCCGCAGAAGAGGCGCAGGATCTTGTCCGGATTTCGTTTGCACCGGAGCCTAGTTTGAGCAAAGAATCTTCTGCTGAGCCGGTGAGTGGTCCGCAAGCCCTTTGCGGAGCGGGCGGAGGGGAATTAAACTGACGATGTTCCCTAGTTTGGTAATGAAACGTCTGCGAGAAAACAACCAAGCTCAGCGAGAACTAAGGACTCTACAATTTAACCCTGAGCTACAAACATTCTCTTTGATAGGGAATTAAACTGTCAGGTTGTCTGAAATAAGGAATTTCAGTGGGAAATTGGGGCAGTGGAAAGCTAACAGTGAGGCACCTTTGACTCAATTCCACTGTTCCCAGGTGCAATCTCTGTCCCATTCCGGGTTAAGGATGCCTGAAAGAATTTCACTTTAGTTGAATGTTCATTCCGGAATCTTTGCCCACCTGAAACATCCTGAAGCTGGCTGGACTCTGTCCATGTACTGATGCATTCTTGCCTCTGCTTTGGAAGATAGGAATGCTTTATTTTATTTCCATGAGGGAAAGGAAAGGGATGGGTGTGTCCTTTGCCCTTCAGCCCCACTTAGGGGTCTTCTATCCACATGGGGCTTCAGATCCCATCAATTCCAGCCAGCGAGGCTGCTGTGCTCCATATTTAAGCTTAGGTTTCATATGTATTTGAGTTTAATCATCTTTTAGCAAAGGGGGCAGATCTGATTGTAGGGAAAATACTGCTGCTTGGTACTCCCATATTATTAAGGAGACTTCGGCATCAAGGTGTCTGGGTCTCCCACTGGGCTTTTACCTAAATGAACCTCTTTCCTGGCTTTGTGCATCAGCTGAATGCTAAATAAATCATAAGCAATTGGGCTTCATTTGCTGAATGATTTATGTCACCCCACAAAAACAAATGAAAACCTAAATGGAAACATAAATGAACTTCTTATTTTGTGCAAATGAAGCCATTAGATCTTCAACATTTACCCTGGGTAAACACAGGCCATGCTATCTAGCTTGGGAATAAAGGACTGAAATGTATTTGCAGTGATTGCAAAGTGTGTGTGTGTTTGTGGGGGATTTAAAATCTTCTCCCCCTGTATGGCAGACCCCTATTTTTTTCTCCACTACTCTGCGTTGTTCTGGCATTATCAGCAGACCTGCAGGATGACAAAAAAAGCAGAGAATCTGTTCCAAGAAGTTTGCAAACTTCATTTCAGCAACCCAGAAAGAAGAAGAGGAAGGAAAGTTGTTTTGAGCCCACTACTGAGTTAGTTCACAAACTGAAAAACTTGCAGAAGTGTCATTCACCCTGTCAGGAGTCTAAAGTGCATCTTCCCTTTTAAACTGGATTTCTTTTTCCATTACCTTTTATGCCGCTTCATTTTCTTTATAATGGCTTTCTAATCGGCTTATGCATTATCTGGGATAGGGCAGTAATTAGTAGTTTAGAAGTGCAGTTGCTTAAATGTCTAAACAACCCATGTTTCCTGGGAACCTGCACCTTAAATGATCCAGAGATTGGTTAGGTTTTCTTTCCTACTTTGTGTGGGGAAAAATGCCACTTCTGTGAAACAAAACTGTCAAGGAACCTTTATAAATTCAAGAGTGGCTTTATATTTTGCAGTGGTGTGGGTGTGAAGGGTTTTTTTAAAAAAAAATCCTGCAGAAAAGGATTTGAAATCAAGAAGCAAGGTTATTGCAGCCTTCCACAAATGTCCTTTCTTCAGGTATATTGGGCAACATGTACCAGTGAACCCACTTGTAGCTATATTTGAGAGGTGCTGAACCTTTAGTGAAGCTGGCGTAAACTTGCCTTTTATCCTCAAGGATTAAGTGTTGCTTTTTCCATGCTGCACAAAAAACTGATTTGCTGGTTAGAATCTTCTTGTAATTCTTGAGCTTTCTAGAATTCTCTGTATTTTTTGAAAAAAAAAAAAAACAGTACCAGAATTCTGGATTCCCCATGTTTCCTTGAGGGCGGCTTTTTCATCTCAAATGCGTTTCCCCTCCTTTCCTGTGTAATTTTGAATTGCTTTGCACATTTCTGAAGAATATTATGAATTTCTCTAAGCTAGGACTTGGAGGAAACAACGACCACGGAAAGCTGAAGAGTTTGTGAGGTAAGCAACCTAAATTTCTGAGGCTATGGTGCAATAACTCTACTGTGCCAAATAGGATTTATAAGAAAAATTGCATAAAATTGCCAAGGAAATGGAAAAAAGCAAGACATTTTATTCCATGATAGGAATGGCAAATCAATATGGACATCTGTGCAGCTGGGACATTTAATTTCATATCTGTTGTGTTTATACAATAGAGTTGTAAGCCTGGACTAGTGGAAGCATGATATAATCCAACTAATTTTGGGTGCTATAGCATGAGTAAAGATAAGCTGGTCTTTCTTCTGGCAAGGAGAAGGCTTTTTGTATTCAAGAACAGCTCTGGTAAGTTTGCCTGTATGTAGCTCAGAGAATCATAGAATATACTGTTGTTCTCAGAAGCTAAGCAGTATTGGCTCTGGTGTACTTACTTGGGAGAAACCATTAGAGATTGGGAACTTGAAAACATCCTGAAAGAAGGCACTGATCATCACTTCAGGAGAAGAATGACCTGGATTAATAAGAATATACATAGACATTTGTGTAAAAGGTCAAGAAGCATTCATGGGTTGAGCATGATTCAAAGGTGACTTTATATTTTGTTGTTGTTCTTAAGATTTACTCTTCCTCAAACAAAATTTGGTAACCATAAATCTTTGATCTGATCCCCTTGAATTTAGGATGTTAATCCTGGTTTGCTTTCATAAGAATAGATTGGTTGTTATCAAAGAAAGGGATACAGGAGAGAGAAATATCATTTTTTTCTGACTACTATGAGACTGATTTCTTGTCTGTTTTGTAAGTAGCCTAAAATTCCTGAACTGTTGATGTTTGCCTATAAATTCTTTTGGATTCAGTCTTATGGGAAAGTCTGAAAATTAAAATCTGCATATTGTTCACATGGAATTTATTGTGTTCTTATCTCAGTGAATTGAGTAATGTGACAACCTTCTGTGGCCAGCTGAAGTTTGACAGCCTTTAATATCGGGTGGACAGATGGAATATTTTCTAAAGAATTGTGTCTTTCCATCTCTTTAGAGCAGGCTATTTGTCTGAATACTGATACTCTTGAATAATTCTGCCTAGGCTGAAGCCAGATACAAGTTAATAATCTTGCTTTGGAAATCAGGGAGTGGAAGTTGTCCTTCCCCATTGTCAGCCCAGAAGTGAGCAAGAGAGAGATGTAAACAGCAGTAGCTGTATCGAGTTTTGTCATGTCTGTACTGAGATCTTTGGTTCTTCACTGTTATTCGACAAGATGAGCCTGATCTCAGTTAAATGGGGCTGCTGTGCAAGGTCCTGAATCTATACCAGCACTTGAGAATGATCAGGCTGTTGGCTACACGGGTTGTCCTTGAGACTGCCCTCGATTTGTGGCTGCTGACCAAGGTACTGAATGCATCCCGGCATTTGTGAATGATTAGGGCAAGGGTGTCCAACCTTGGCAACTTTAAGATGTGTGGACTTCAACTCCCAGAATTCCTCAGCCGGCTATCGAATTCCTCACAACCATAGCTGGTTGAGGAATTCTGAGAGTTGATGTCCACATATCTTAAAGTGGCCAAGGTTGAACAGCCCTGGATTAGGGTGTTGGCTAGCCGGGTTATCCTTGAAACTTGTAGTTGCCAACCAGCCGCAGTTCAACTCATTGGCACAGTCACTCCAATACCCAGGAGGAATTAAAATTTCTGGTTTTAATTGAGGTTTAGAAATGCAAGGTTTATGCTGCAAAAATATATATCTAATGTAACCATACAAAGTGAGATATTGTTGTTCAGTCGTTCAGGTGTGTCTGACTCGTTGTGTTCCCATAGACTGCAGCATGGCAGGCTTCCCTGCCCTGCAATGTCTCCCAGAATCCACCCAAACCCACCACACTGACTATGCTATCAAACCATCTCATCCTCTGTGGTCCCCTTCTCCTTTTGCCTTCAATCTTCCCCAACATCACAGTCTTTTCTAATGAGTCCTCTCTTCACATTATGTGGCCAAAATATTTGAGCTTCAGCTTCAGTATCTTCCAATAAACAATCAGAGTTGATTTCCTGTAAGATTCACTAGTTTGATCTCTTTGCAGTCCAAGGGACCCTCAAGAGTCTTCTCTAGCACCACAAATGTACAGCCTTCCTTATGGTTCGACTCTCACAGCCATACATTTCTATAGTACTGGGAAAATCAAAGCTTTTGTTGGAAAGGTGATGTCTCTGCTTTTTAAAATGCTGTCTAGGTTTGCCATAGCTTTTCTCCCAAGGAGTATCTTTTAATTTCATGGCTGCAGTCACCTTCTGCAGTGATCTTGGAGCCCAAGAAGGTGAAATCTGCCACTGCTTCCATTTCTTCCCCTTCTATTTGCCAGGAAGTAATGGGACCGGTTGCCATGATCTTTGTTTTTTTAATGTTGAGTTTCAAACCAGCTTTTGCACTCTCCTCTTCCACCCTCATCAAGAGGCTCTTTAGCTCCTCTTCACTTTCTGCCATTAGAGTATCGTCTGCATATCTGAGGTTGTTATTTCTCCCAGCAGTCTTAATTCCAACTGGTGATTACCAGCATAAAACACATTCAAAAAGGGCAGCATAAAGAAATCTTAATGGACCTGAGTGAAATATGAATCTTTTAAAGCCTTCTTAAATTTTAACAAGTGAAACACGTGGTGTCATGGCAAATGCACTTAATTATTATTAAACCTCCTTTGTTGGGACTTTGCACTGACCTGCAAATCTAAGAGGTGTGAGGTGCACTGTAAAGCCATAGCTGTAGATGATCACGCAAATCGTTCGTGGCTAAGCTCTGTAAAAACTGGGGATGTTGTAATCACGTTCTTTAAATGGGTCCCAACTTTCTGTGGCCTCAACCTGGACTTGGGGAGACCCTCCCAGCCCATCCTGCTGGATCCCCCAAGGAAAGGCCTCAGTCAAATCAGATTAAAAGACTGCGCTGATGTCCCCGAGTCACTGGCATTCAGGTGTCCTATAACTAATTCATGATGATGATGTTAGACTGTGCTTGTCTGGGAAGACCCCTGGCTACAAATCTGATGCTTAAGGGAAAGGGGGCACCCCATTATGAGTTCTACCCTTACTGGGAATCTTCAAATGCAGTTCGCCAGTCAGTTCTGGGAGTTGAAGTCTGCATATCTCAGGGATCATGGCAACCCATGATCAACAACTTCTCATGTAGGAGAAGAGATGGCAAAGCAAGGGGGAAGAGCAAGCAAGGCGTTAGTTTGGCATCGCTACGTAGCTGCAAACGCACAAGGTCCAGTCCTCCCAGATTGCTGTTGAATCTTATCTAACACCAGCAGTGCGGGACCATTAGTTGAGCAGATTCTTCTAAATAGGCTGAAGCAATAAATCAGTTAATTGGAATCTGAATGTGTGGATGAGGTCTTTCGCACCCGACAGGTTGCCAAGGTTGAGGAACATTGTTCTATGGGTTCCAAGCCTCTACCAGAATGTGCAGACCTTCATGCACCACATGGGATAAACATTAAAAACAGAGGAACTCTCCTTTCCCCAGTGCTCATAAAAAGGGGTGGGTGGAAGTAATATAAAACTCCATGCATGATGTACATCATGTGGGAATGATGTACAAATAGTCCTTGACTTGCGACCTTTCATTTAATGACTGTTTTAAGTTACAAGGTACTGGAAAAAGTTATTTATGACCAATTCTTGCACTTATGACTGTTGCAGCATCCTTGTGGTCACATGATCGTGATTCAAGCACTTGGCAATTGGCATGAACGTAACGATGGTGTAGCATCCCGGGGTCTTCTAATCACCATTTACAACCTTCCTGGGGCCTCCTGGCAAGCCAAGTGAATGACAGAAGCTGGATTCATATAATAATTAAGCACTTCGCTTCATGAGCACAGCAAAAATATTATAAAATTAGGTGGGACTCATTTAATGACCACACTAATGTTCCAGTCCCAATTATAGTAATAAGATGAGGACTACATCTGGATCTCGGCTCTGAAGGGAGATGGATTGTATATATCATTTGTGATAGCACTTTTAAGGGAAAGAGGGATCAGATTAGGTATCTCTTGCAAACGCTGCATAGTCTTGCCACTGGGAAGAAGGATGCTCACTTGAAGCTTTATTTTGTATGAAGTGTATGTGAGAGAGAGAGACAGAGAAAGACAGAAAGAAAGGAGAAAAGCAAAAGAGTGAAAGAAAAAATGAAAGAGGCAGAAAGACAGAAGGAAAGCAAAAGAAAGAAAGAGTGAAAGAGAGGAAACGAAAGACATAAAAAAGAGAGAAAGTTAAAGACAGAAAGAGAGAGAATGGCCAAAAGAGAGAGAAAAAGACAAAAGAGTGAAAGAGAAAGAGAAAAACGGAGAAGAAGAAAGGCAGAGAGAGCGCGCTACGCTAGCTGCTTCCTCTCAGTGGTGGCCAAGTAGGGAGTGGGGGGGGTTGCAAAGCGAAGGCTGGACGGAGCTCCCCTGAAAAGACCCAGAGGGACCCCCCGCTCCGCCCACGTCCTTCCCTGGTCCGCAGGTTGCAAGTGGCGCCGCTGAAGCCACGCTGCCCTCCCCTGCACATCTCCCTCCTGGGGTCCCACCCGGTTCGGATCCGGCTGTCCTTCCCAAGCCGGAGGCAGTGAGAAGCGCCAGGGCTGGGCAACACCCCGGTCCGAAGCTCCGGGAGAAAGCATCCACCAGGGCACGCGCCAGGGTTCAAAGGCGCCCCATCCCAGCGGAGGGCAGAGGTTAACGCGCCTGCCTTCACACAGGTGTTTTGCCCCGGAGCGTACGTTTTAACGTAGGAGGTGCCCTATGCTCACCGGGTGATAGGATTGTTTTGCGGTTGGTCGCATGGCCGTCCAGAGGTTTTGAGTGGATCTGGCATTTGTGCCCACCTCTCGAGTCCTTCCCAAGGACAGATGCTGTTTCTGATGTCGTTAAAGAGATTGTTGCGGGATGCAGGCTTATTGTTGACGGTCGGCTGCACAGTCAGCCTGTTTAGGCTAGATTTGGCATTTTCACCCACCCTTCGAGCCCTCCCCTTTCAGCCTGGGACAGGCAGGTGGGGCTTGATGGCGTTAAGGGTGCCGCTGCGGGAGGGGAACTATTCGTTATTTCTTTGTTTTCAGCCTTCGTTTGTTTGCAACAGGTAAACAACTTCCCTCCCTGTAGTCCTGCAGCAGCGGCTGGCCCTGGTTTGCTCCGCCACAATTATCATTAATAATAAAACTCCCAGCCACTCTGTGCAATCCACAAGTAAAAAAAAAAAATGGGGAAAAAAGTCTTCGGAATTGGGTTGCCCGGGCTGCAGAAAAAGCTTAAGATCCGTCTTGAAAACCCGTGCTCCTCGGAATAAAGAGTGCCGAAGCTCCCTCTGGTGGAGCAGGGGCAGCCCGAGGCCCTCGGCGGTGCCAACGCATGAGCGGTGCTCCTAGGCACCTTCCTTCTGCAGGCCACAGCCTGCCATTCGTGGCAGCCCTTCCCGATGCAAGGTCCTGGGTAATCGTGTATTGCGTAGGGTGCCGGAGAGCGTGGTTGTTTTCTGGCAGCTGTTTCATTACCAAACTAGGTAACGTCAGCAGTGCTACCAGGGAGTGGGGTTTGCTCTCTATATACTGGCTCGTTGGGGGGAGTGTTCTTGGGGTTCTTCTCTGGGTCAATTTTCTTTGGTTCTTCATGGGCACTCGCAAAATACCTCCTCACTAGCGCTCAACATCCTGATAAGCAAAGATTAATATGAAGATTAACACTAGACCAACAATCAAGCAGAAACAATACCCCAGTCAAGCAAGTAGCAACTCAGGCAAACAAGCTAACAGTAAACAACAGCCTAATCGAGGAGCCCACAAGAACACTCCCCCTAACATTGAGAGGAAAACCCATTACTTTTTAAAGAGAGCAAACCCCACTCCCTTCTAGCACTGATGATGCTTCCTAGGCGGGTAATGAAACGTCTGCAAGCAAACCACCAAGCTCAGAGAGCCCCAAGGACTCCACGGTTCAACCCTGAGATACAAATATTACAAACTTTCTATCGGTAATCATGTATTCCTGGAGTTGGTTGGG
>JANHZU010008642.1:7316-23892 GCA_032468055.1 Acrochordus granulatus | reverse complement strand
AATATAAAATTTATGACTGGGTGTCAAGTGTTATGCATAGCTCACTGAAGCAAATTAAGATAAATGCAGTTCAATTGATACTTATATTTTAAAAGAAGAGCAGCAGTACTATTCCTTTGAGCCATTTTGGATTTCAATCAATGAACCAACTTGTATGTCCTCATGAACAGAATTGACATATCTTCTTACATTTTTAAATGGAGGGGGGATACTTTGCAAAAAGAGCAAACAGTAGAAGATAAATCTATCCAGATGTTGGTCTGCGGAAACTAACATTTCTATGAAACTTCATCCTCTTCCTCCCTTTTTAACATTTCCCTTTCTGGAGAAACAAGCAATGGAGTAACTCTGAAATTGACAGATTTAATTAATGGTGAATTGTGGGGAAAGACTTCTTGCTGCGAAGATTAGAGGGTCCTTTTGAAAACAAGGGAATAGGTGGGAGTAACAATGCCTGCAGATATTACTGTCAAAAAACATATGTTGTTCACTTGGGAGAGACTGTTTGAATTTCAGCTTCTTCTGTGATTCCTAAAAATGGTTTTCTTGTACGAATAAGCATCTGTGGGAGGTGTACGATGAAAGATCGCATTGCAAACTGTGATTTACGTTCTTGTCTGTGACATCAAGATACAAGTACAGAAAGCTGTGGTCTGTGTTGTGACATCAGAACACACATTTTATCACTTATGTACTACTGTGCTGGTGTGCTTCTGTGTAAGAGAACAAGTGATGTACCTGTGGGAGAATGAATGGCTAAACAGCTTGAATTAGAAGAAGAAATACATTTATAAAGGCTATTTTTACAGGTTTTAATCATCAGATATTTATTTCATTAATGTGCACTTATTCTTCATCTTACCTTGTCATACGGTTCATACATGATATAGTTACATTGACACAAGATAAGTATAGGCAAAATATTAAATACAGATTAAAAAAACATGGGCTTGGAGTGGGGTAGAGGTGGTACCTTCTCTGTCATTGCAGTAACCACCTCCAGCCTTTTGAAAAGCCAGGTTTTAGGGTCCTTTCTGAAAGCCAGGAGGGTGGGGGTGGATCTCACCTCTGGTGGCAAGATGTACTGGCAGGGGCCATGGCAGAAAAGGCTCTGCTCAACCCTACCAGCTGAAATTCCTTAGTTTCTTGGCAGCAATATGGAAATTATTCATTACAGTTGTCTTTTGGGATGTTTTTCTGACTTCTTGGTCTAATGTAAAACTCTGGGATCCCCTGGTCACCTGAATTGCTTAGGTTTTCCTATCAGCCAAGGTTGGCTAAGTCTTACCATCTGATAATGATTACTCCCTTGTATCAGTTTTCCAGTCCAGCTGAATTAAAAATAACAATTCAATGTCAATGTTTGGAGAAGTTGCTTTCGGGAACCACATATAACCTGAGATGCTAGAATGTGGGTGTCTAGTTAATGATTGCTTGCTGGCATCTTTTCTTCTCCACTAACTTATTTTTTGTTTAATTTTTGCTTCAAGGCATCGTTTAACATGGATAAGAAGAACGAGGAGCCAAGTTCTTCAGTGGGTGAACCCTCTTTGATAAATTGCACTGCTCCTATCAATGCTTGTCACATGGAGATCAACATTACCTACGTTGGCTTTTATCTTCACCAGCCACTTGTTGCTTCTATTTTCATCATCTCTTACCTCCTCATCTTTCTTCTGTGCATGATTGGCAATGGAGTAGTCTGTTTTACTGTTCTGCAGAGCAAGCATATGCGTACTGTCACCAACCTCTTCATCTTGAATCTGGCTGTCAGTGATTTGCTGGTGGGAATTTTTTGTATGCCTAGCACTCTACTGGATAACATCATAACAGGTACGTTGGCCACAGGAATCCTTTGAAGATAATTTACTGGAATTTAAAAGAGAAGGGAAAGGAAGCATGATCAGACTTTCAAGACTATGTTAACATAATCAATCTAAATAAAAGTAGGTTTTAGGCTCCCATGTAGGTTGTTTCTTAGTCTAGTCTGCTTCATAGAATTGACATGCCTGTACAATGTGGAATAAAACGCAGGACCCCAAAACCAATAATTATGTCTCACTGCAGTAATTATTTACTTAACAGTGCTTACTGGAGGAATTCCCTACAGAAAATAATGGGAGGGATTTTTATAGACAAAAAGATGTGCTCATATTTATACATTTCAGGAAAGGAGGACAAAATGATACAGTCAAAAATAGAAGTAATAGACGATGTAAGCATGGATATTCATAATTAGCAAACCTCAGTTTATTTCCCCGCCCTTCTACTTTTACGATCCTCAAGAAAGAGTTATTGTTTTAATAGAAAGAAACATATCAGTTATGTTCCCATACAAGTTTTGATAAAGTGGACTGAGAACCCTGAGAACTGAACACTTCAAGGTTGCCCTAATTAACATTCATTCCTTCTATGTTTCTATCTTGCTAACACGTTTCTACTCTTCCAAAACTTGTTTTCTTATAAATACTATTCTGTTTCATAATTAAAGTCTCATGGATTATGGCAGTTGAGTTGCAAAGCCATGGTTTATTTAATACCTAAACCATTGTTTGGGTTCACAAACATGGTACACTATAAACCTAGGTCATAGCTAGCTTCCCACATTGTTAAATCATACCCAAATAGATGTATAAACTCAGTTTATGCAATTTGATTGTTTTAAAAAACAGGCCTTATCTCCTCTTAATATTTATTCAAAGAGAATTAGTAAATTATTAAATGCTGTAGCTGTTTCCAAATGGTGTAGCTGTTTGCTTGTCCTCTCAAGTTAAGATGATGTCAACATGATGCTGATAGTTTCCGCTAAAAAATGCTTTGTATTCTAGGATGGCCTTTGGGGAGTATGGCCTGCAAAATGAATGGCATGGCCCAGGGAATATCTGTGTCTGCTTCTGTCTTCACTTTGGTGGCAATTGCAGTTGACAGGTATGACTTTGTAAAAACCTAGACATTGATAGAGAATACAGAGATCTGTTGTTCTTCTATTGCCTAGAATTGCGTGTTCCTCAAGTTTGGGAATTAGATCAAGGTGCTCTAATAAGAGTCTGGATTTGTCAGCTGGAAGGTCAGCAGCCCAAGTTCGAGACCCAGGGGCTGTGTAATGGGGTGAATTCCCATTATTCTCCCCACCTCCTGCCAAACTAGCAATTCTAAAGCATGTAAAAATGCAAGTAGATAAATAGGTACTGCCTAAATTGGTGGGAAGGTAACAGCATTCCATGTGCCTTTGTGTATAGTCATGCTGGCCACATGTCCACAGAAGCATCTTTGGACAACGTTGGCTCTTTGGCTATGAAATGGAGATGAGCACTGCCCCTTAGAGTCAGACATGACTGAAAGGAGACCCTTTTACATTTATCTTGCTCAAACTTCAGGATGAATTTGCCTTGGAGAAGAAAATAAATCCCATGATGATAAAGTAGTTGAGCTTTAGAAAAAACACTCTCTGAAGTGTTGTGTTGCAATCCACAGCTTTAAAGGTAGAAAATCCTTACAGAAAACTCTTAAATGTGGAGGCTTTCCGATTCTAGGCAAGAAATTTATGATGCAAGTTTGTAGTTCAGTAGGACCATATGTAGGTTTATGAGCAAGACCTTACGGGGGAGGAATCCTTCATCTGTGGAAGAACTCCAGCTATGTTTTCTTAAAGTCGATCTTAAAAAATAATTAATTGTCAGGTTGGGAGGAGAATCTTCTATGAATGCACTTGAAAGCTGCTTCCAATATTAGTAGAAAATCCTGGGCTGAGGGGATCAGTGGTCCAACTCAGTGGATACTTTTAGAAATCACATATCAGCATGTGAATAAGTCGAAGGGCATCTGTGATCCCCTGCTTTTTTTCACAAGGAAAGCTAATACTTTTTACTTTAAGATAATTTGAATTTATTATTGAGTGAAAACCAACCATTGGATCAGCTCTCTGGTTACTTTAAACTGTGGCTTGTTAACAAAGTAAGGTTATTATGGGAAAAACCTGGCTTGTTTCAAGAAACCATGTGTTAACCACAGTTCTTCTATCCCAGTTCAGACATCATGATAGAATTCTACTAAATCTAATCAGGAAATGAATGTTTTTGATTTTTATTTCATGAACTTCATTGGATAAAGAGGATAGAGAGCAGAAGTGTGACCAAAAAGGCAATGGCCTTTTAATCCTTTTATAATTCGGCTCAGAGGGGGAAAGTATTAGGAAAGAATTCCAGGAGACTTATTCTTTTATTTGTGTAAAATATATTTATAATTTTCCCTCATTCACACTCGTACACACTCCATACATACCTAATTTAAGATTGAAGCATTGTCCCAGAGTTGATCAGACATCTGTACGAGCACGGGGAACCAGACATTGCAGCTGACTGCTCTGGCCCACCTGCATTGAAGCAATGGTCCTGTATTTATGGCACACAACTCCACCTATCAAGGCTCAATAGTCCAGAACGTTCCTTCAGCACATAGTTTCTTCTTCTTTGTACTGAGATGTCACATTTGTCATGTCAATTTCCTCCTCCTCCTTCCTAATTTATTACTTGTTTCCAGTATTCCTACTTATATACAGTTAATTATTAATGATCATATTGTTCTTTTGTTCTCAAATCCTCATTTTGTGTGCCAACAACAACGATTCTGCACAAAATCCACAGTCCCATCATGCTCTCCAGACTTCCATTTTCTTATGAGCCTAAAACTTAAAACAACATTCACACTCACAGAAGCACATGTTTAACTTTGCTCAGATGTTTCTGCACCATGACATTCAAACTGGGCCAGTTTATGACACTTTCTAAGTATGATATTGTTAATGAAGCTTAGAGATACAAGCACAGTTCCAAAGTAATTGTAATAATCCATCGAACTATGTCATATGTGTGTACAGAGTCCTATCTTACTTTTTGCAATATTTGAGAGAAATGCGTTTGGCTTTATAGATTACTATTTCTTTTTAGCTGAAAACAAAGCAAAGAAAACAAAAGCAACAACAACAACAAAAACACCTCCCAAGTCTCCCAACCTCCTTTTAGTAGGTAGTCAATCAGCTTTAGACTTAAGTCCTGCCCATTAGCATAATCTTCCTCCTTTCTAGAAGCTGTAGAAAATTCTTAGCATCATAAAAATCAACTTATTTCTTACTGTGTTACTCTTGATAATGTGGCAATTCTGCGGTGTTGCTGTTGATAATGTGGCAATTCTGCAGTGTTGCAGTTGTTAGTACAGCAATTCTGCAGTGCTGCTGTTGATAATGTGGCTATTCCGTGGTGATGCTGTTTGACCAAGTTAAACATTCCTTCTCTCTCCATTGTAGGTTCCGCTCTATTGTTTATCCTTTTAAACCAAAGCTTACCATATGGACAGCACTTAAGCTCATCGCTGTCATCTGGGTCCTGGCTGTTGCCATCATGAGCCCATTGGGTGTAATGCTGAAGTTGATAGAAGAAAAATATTTCAGAGTCATTCTTGGTGATGACAACCAAACCCGTCCCATCTACTGGTGCCTGGAAGACTGGCCCAACCAGGACATGAAGAAGATCTACACAACAGTCCTCTTTGCCAACATCTACTTGGCTCCCTTGTCACTCATTGTTATCATGTATGCTCGGATAGGGATCACGCTTTTCCACACAGTGCCTGCCTCTGGGAAGCAGGGCCACGAACGGCATTCCATTTACAAGAAGAAGCTGAAGGTCATCAAGATGTTGATTGTTGTGGCTTTGTTATTCATCCTCTCCTGGTTGCCCCTGTGGACTTTGGCCATGCTGTCTGATTATGCTGACCTGCAAGAGACAGAAAAGAAGCTCATCAATATCTATGTGTACCCCTTCGCTCATTGGCTGGCTTTCTTTAACAGTAGTGTCAACCCAATCATCTATGGCTTCTTCAATGAGAACTTCCGGCGGGGTTTCCAAGCTGTTTTTCGGTTTCAGCTCTGCTCTGGAGATGTGATGCCTCAGGAAATATATTCTCAACGGGCACAGAGCAATGCTATTTTGCCGGCAGCAATTCCCCAGGAGTCGGGCCGTGAGCTTTCTGCAGGACGGTCAACTCAGAAGGGGAACTGGATGGATAAAATACAGGTTCTGATGATGGAAAATCTAGAAAATGCTTCACATGACAATGGCACTAAACAGGACTTGCTATGAACTACCTCAGCTGCCTGTTGGATGCCCAGCCTTCATGCACCAGTCATGAAGTTCAAGCCCTGCCTGAGAAAACAAAATAATTGCTGGTGTTTGGAGCTCTTCTAGCTGTACAGTGAATCATTTCTGTCTCATATTGATTTATTAGGATTATGAGGGGAAAGTACTTTTCCCAAATCCATAAGAATCAGGAATTATTCATCTAAATACAATACTTGGACTATCCAACTGAAGAAATCTCAAAATGATGATGGTGGATTGTTACTAGATGTAGTCAGTTGCTATATAGTATATATAAAATATTTTTTTAAATAAGAAAACCATTTATCAAGAAATATTTATATCTGAAGGGTCGGAAATTGATTCCTATTCAGGAATTAGAATGATTCTCGATCCCTATAAAGATATAAACTCTTGGACATAAAGAATAAATCTATTTAAGCATCCAATGGCCTTAATTTAGAGACCGTGCATAAACATTTAGCTTTCTTTGGGCTTTCTTCTAAAAGAAAGTGGGCTTAAAACTTGTACAGGTTTTATGTATCAAAAACTATGTCTCCTTTTAATTATTTTGAGATGGGCGATGAGCAATCTGTGGTCCTTAACTATCATGATTCCCCAAGAGTAAGGTCCATTATGAGGGAGGATATTTGATATCTCAGGTTCCTTTTCCCTATTAGTTCATTTAGATAGTTGATAGCACCCTTCTGAATATTTCCTTTATACCCTAGAATTCCTGTTGGGGTTCTAGGGCTTAATTTGACAGAAGTCGAGGTCAAAACACTTTTTACTGGAGAGTGTTAGTTTTCTTAAACTCTGCCTTCTCCAATTCAGTCCTTTCTGGTTGCATTGTGTTGCAAGTTCCATCAGACCCAGCCAGAGGTATCAGAGACCAGAGTAGCTCAGCATGATGAGAACTGCAGTCCAGAGTACCCAAAGACTGCTTTATTTGTATATACATACACACTTTACCTTTAAATATAAAATAATCTTCAGTATTCCTGATGGCCAGAGAAGCATTTGCTTGTAGCCACCATGGTAATTTAGTTGGATATGTCAAGCCAGGTGGGAAACTTTGGACCAAGCACCAGAGGATGGTGAGTTCTAGTCTCGCCTTAGGCGTGAAAACTGGCTGGGTGACTCTGAGCCCATCACCAGGAGATGGTGAGTTCTAGTCTCGCCTTAAGTGTGAAAACTGGCTGGGTGACTTTAAGCCAAGCACCAGGGGAAGGTGAGTTCTAGTCTCACCTTAGGCATGAAAACTGTCTGGGTGACTCTGAGCCCATCACCAGGAGATGGTGAGTTCTAGTCTTGCCTTAGGCGTGAAAGCTGGCTGGGTGACTCTGAGCCCATCACCAGGAGATGGTGAGTTCTAGTCTCGCCTTCAGCGTGAAAACTGGCTGGGTGACTCTGAGCCCATCACCAGGAGACGGTGAGTTCTAGTCTCGCCTTAGGCGTGAAAACTGGCTGGGTGACTCTGAGCCCATCACCAGGGAATGGTGAGTTCTAGTCTTGCTTTAGGCGTGAAAACTGGCTGGGTGACTTTGAACCAAGCACCAGGGGACTATGAGTTCTAATCCAGGCATGAAAGCCTGTTGGGTGACTTTGGGCCAGTCATTCTCTCTCACCTTTACTGGGCTATTGTTGTGGGGAAAATAGGAGGAGGAAGGATTATTAGGTATGTTCGCTGCATTGAATTACTTATAAAGTAATAAAACAATGGTAAAAATCTAATGAATGAGTGAACGAATGAATGTCAAATTAGAATATTTAGCTCAAAGTGGGGATTATTTCTATTCAGGAGTGAAAAAAACAAACAAACCTGCCATAGATTTCTCTGGGAGCAGATATGCATCCATTTGAATTCATCCTGATCAAAAATCTGTAGAAAACTGAGAGAAATATATCCCCCACAAAGACTTTTTTTACTGTAATGTATGTAATGTACAAAAAGTCATAAAAGAAAGATACATTTGGAAACCCTACATTGGAGAAATACAGGTAGACCTTGACTTACAACCATTCCTTTAGCGACCATTCCAAGTTATAACATCAGTGAAGAAAAGGGACTTAGAACCAGTCTTTGCACTTAACAACTGTCTCAGCATCCGCACAATTGCATGATCACAATCCAGGTGCTTGGCAACCAACATGTACATATTTACGATGATTGCAGTGTCCTGGGCCACATCATTGCCATTGTGACTTTCTCAGCCGGCTGCTGACAAGCAAAATCAATGGGGGAAGCCAGATTTGCTTAACAACCACATGATTCACTTAACAGCTGCAGCGATTTGTTTAACAACCATGACAAAAACGATTGTAAAATCAGGCGTGACTCACTTAACAAGCACCTTACTTAGCAATGGAGATTCTGGTCCTAACTGTGGTCGTAAGTTGAAGAGTGCCTGTCTATTTTACAAAAAAATAGCATTGTGAACATTTGGTATAACATTTTTTGAGAAATCTTTTTGGAATATTAACGAGCAGGAACATTAATGGAAAGTGCGCTCCATTGAGTATCCCTAATTTCAGGTAGGCAGAGGGAGGACAGAAGAGTAAAACACTTGCTCAGCAAAGCACACTTTTACCAAGGATTATTTGGGAATTCTGGGCATTGACGGACTTTGGGAGAACCTGATCACCATACTTGACTTCTTTTCCACCCTCCTTCCCGAAAGTCTTGTCGTCATGTTTTCCGCATGAAAGTTGTAGCACAAAACAGTTGTCGTTGAGTCTCTGCAAAGCATCAGTGTCAACTTCCACTGCACCCAAAGTTTGGTGCATTGGCTCACATGCCTCTGATTAATTCCCAGCTAACTTTACAAACTGCCTTCGTGCACAGCGGCCCTTCAGACATTCAACAAACTTGCTTTTAACTTGGCTTGCATGCCACGAAGCTCGACTTCTCAGTTTCGTAAAAGGGCTGAACACAAAACTCCCTTCTTCCTGCCTAAGAATGTAGCTGATTTTGAGAGCCTCGAAAGGGTTGAAAATCACAGCTGTGTTTGGCAATGATAATGGCATTATCTTAATGATGTGCGGGTTTTTTTTTCAAAAAATGACCCGCACGTTGGTTTCAATGACTAATTTGGGATAGCATGCGTTGACGGAAAATGATTTGCAACATACCAAGGCTGCATGTGATCCCTGAAGTTGCTGTTCTAGTCCATAAATTCTTCTCTGATCGTTTTTGCTGAAAATTGGTGGCACATTTATCCTTCAGGGGCTCGTCATCAGCAATTCTTGTTCTTCTCGTCCATAATTCAGCAATTCTTGTTCTTCTCGTCCATAATTTTTTTCTCTGATTATTGTTGCTGAAACTTGGTGCCACAGTTTCTGAGTCTTTTGAAACAGGGGAGCCATAAGAACTGTAATGCACATCCTACAATAAACCTGGCTATAATCAATTTAGAAACCACACACCCTTTTCAAAGCCAAGAAAACTTTTCAATTCAAGCAACTTTCATTCGCGACTCTACTCCCTGTGGTCCTGGGCTCCCAAAGTGTCTTGAGCGCAGCCCTGAGATCATGAAGACTGCCCATGGATGAGATCCCTGGATGAAAAAAATTCAATCTTGAGATTTAGATGGAAGCTTGATTAAGAAGTACGGATTTGATTCCAGTGGAACAATTAAATTATTGAACTTTGCAAGATCTAAGCTAGTATGGGTTCATTCTGAGTCCTGCTTTTTGATATTTCATTCTGGCTGAGAAATTGGGAAGGTTTCCTAATAGACCTCTAGTTTCCAGATTGTGTATAAATTGTCACAGGGGGTTACCACCTGCCTTGTTTTACCTATTTCAGGGTACCTATTTGTGAGACGCTATTGTAGGCTAAAGTCCAAAACTGAAATTAACTCTTGTGCTAATGTCGAAACGTGTTTTCCGGCAAGGAAGCCCCCTTTGGATACCTTTTAAGAGGGTTTCAGGGGCATCCAAAAGGCTGTTTCTCCTTTCTGTGAAAAACAAAACTCATATCAGAACTTCAGGAAACTCCTGAGATGACTTAGGCTGGGATCTCATTAAATGCCCCATTGTTGGGTATATTGAGCCATAAATCCAAGATTTACAAATGACAATTTTTGGGTTCACACCATATGTCCCCCAAAAAATAAATCACGTTGTGGTTTAGTGTGACATAGGAAGTGGAGCTTGGCTGATAAACCTCCAAGTTTGGGTGGGGAGCATTCCAAGGTTGGATAACAAGCCTAGGGACTGCACAGATCCTTTGCTCCTTAGGCTGAAGGGCTGGCCTAAATTAAGCCCCATAGACCATAACTCCACGTGAAGCATAACATTTATTAGCATTTTCAGTGTGAATGCAAATCACTGAAATGTTGAGTTCCCTGCAAAAAACTGAATCAGTATCATTGGTGTCACTTCTGGTTTGCTTGCCTGTCTATTCTATGTTCTTTGTCTCATTGATTGTATTTGCACAAATTTCTTCATAGTTTACTCAGCACAGTTTGGATTGGTCCAATGCACTGAATGATAAACTAATCGCAGTGACCAGTCTACGGGTCACTTGGTTAAAATGCTGATTATTATTTTGTGGCTTAATCTGTCCTGTGGATACAGGCTCTGAAGCAAATTGGATTTTCATCACTGTTGTTTGTTGCTTGATTGGGTTGATTGAAAGAAAGGTAAAGAGGAATAATTTCTGTAAATCATAACCCCGGTTGTGCTTCAGGAGGTATTATTAGTAGGTATTATTTTGAGTTTTTTTTAATGGAAAAAGCAAATCTATGTTTATAAATATGATACAATGGAACTTCGGATTGCAAGCACCTCGGTTCACGAGATTTTTGCAAGACGAGCAAAATTTTTTAATAAAATTTGTATTAATGTATACGTCTGTACTCTGCCTACCATTACATGAAAGAGGCTGGTATGTACAGAGAGGATTTGCTGAGGATATAGCACTAACAGACCTTTCATCTGCAGATGGATTTTCATGAAATCTATTATGTTTATGACCAGATGGCCAACAGAACAGTGAAGGTGTACATTATAAGCATCTACTAACAGATTTCTCACAATATATCATTCTAGGGTTAAAATGGAGTTGCATGGTGTGTAATGCAGAATGTTGTGGGAACAGGAATGCCCTTGTTTCATTTGCAATTCCACAATTGTGAGTTGCTGCAAATGGGCCATGCCACCAAATATTTGGACCCAAGCCCTAGTCATTTGTCCAATTACACTGTCGTTTTGCATAATAGATATCTACACTGCTCTAATGGTGCTCAGGGATGCACCTTAGAACATCCAGGGCGGAGCTGGAAGATCTTGTTGGACTGATAAATTTACTTTTTCCCTACATATGACTGCTCTGAGTTCAACCAGAATTACATTTTCCTCTTGCTTAACATTACAACTGGCAGAATTGGAATTGGGTTGGCTTGTTGGCACATCAGCAGAAGGAACAATTTTGGTAGATCCTACCCCTGTTTCATCTCAAGCCCAGCTTATTGAGTTATGAGTGAAACATCCCTCAGCATGCTATCTCTTTGGGCTGTACAATTTTGAGCCCTTTGGGAGTGCAGCAGCATAAGCATACAATAAATAAATAAATAAATAATGCTTGCAGTTTTATTGTCATAACAGCTGGTCTTTCTTCTGGCACAACAAAAGGGTCATTTTTTTTTTACCACAGTGAATAATTCTTCCTTGGCCCTGTTTACTGAAGATCTCCATTCCTTGATTGTTTGTTTAAAAGGACATGAATTCACCAAGAGGGTTGTGTGCTACTGTGCATTTTACATGATTAAATTTAATGTTCCAAAAACTAAGCATAATTGATGTTCTTATCTTTATCCTGTCTATCATATAATCCACAGAATACAATACATTCAATAAAATTAAACGCTATTAATTTTTGGTTGCAAATACATTTTTTTTCAAAGGAAGAATTACTTCAGGAAATCCTTCAGGAAATGAGTTGTGTGACTGGCATATACATTTAATAAATAAATGAATCCCAAATGAATCCTTTGTAGATATGTGTTTTAAACAGGTGACTCCAAAGATCAGACAGTAGTTCTCTCAACACATCACAGTGATGGTGAGCTCATTGCTTCCACATGAAGCCCAGTGGACAACCAAAGCCTTCTATTTAGCTATGGAAAGGAAGTTCTTTTGTGGCTACCTTTTTCATTTCCTCCCCTCCAAATTAATCCTTAGATAACCCACCTTTAGTTATCTAAGGCAAGCTCTATGACCTTCCAGCTATTTGGTTCCAATAAATGTCAACAGTTCATGAATCCTTCCACGCAGGATTCATCTTTAACTACATTCAACCATGTTGACTCTCTGTTAGGACATCATTAAGAAATTGTTCTTTCTCCTGTTTGGTGGCCTTGGCAGGATCTCCCCCATCCCTTAATTTATTCCATCACTATATTAGTGTCATAAGTGGGGTGATTTAGTTTAGAAATGAGCATCTTCTGTCCTGGTTCTTGAACAGGTGACTATGAGATACATCTATCAGTCACAAAGGAGTACAAACTAGTTTAGCTTTCCCCCATGTAACATTCTTTAGGTGTGTAAGGCATACTGGATGGGAATTCCAAGAACTATAATGCAGGAATACTTTGAAAAATAATACTTTTTCAAAGCCATATAAGGATTAAATAGAATATATTAAATGTTTAAGCATTTAATATATTTAATATATAGTATTAAATATAATAATTTAAATGACTGGTGCTTAAATTTAGTTGGCTTATAGGCAAGTGGAAAGCAATGTATTCTGGAACTTCAGTACTTCTGCTCCCTGAGCTCTGAGCTTGGTCATTTTTTTCCTAAATGGTAGAGCACATATTTTTGCACAATGAAAGCCAAGCTTTAGCCCACATCTCACCTCCTGAGAACATTTTGTGTCCATGATCTTGGACAGCTGTGGATAAAAACCCTTCCATAATGTCACAAAACAAGGGAAATACAATGATTCGCTAAATGAATGGAGTGTAGGATATATTAAGATATCTAGAACTTTTGGGGCATCCTAGAAAAAATGCAGGGATAAGATCTCTCCAGTGACACAATCAACTACATGTGGACAGCTAAGTTAGAACTTGTATGCACTCTATTTGAATGGCAGTTGGTGGGAAAGAAAAATAAAGTAGGGGATTGGCAAACCCTGGTCTTGTGGATTTAGTGGAATAATCATCTTGGCTAGAAATGAAAGTACGAAGCTGGATAGATAAGTCTTCCACTTTTATCCCAACTGGTAATTTTCAGTGCGCTGCAAAACCAGTGACTACATTCCTTGGAGGAACCACAGCTGTTTAAATGATTCCAAGCTGTTTTAATTTCCTGTGGAAATGGACTGAATCTGTGTGATCTCAATGGAAAAGATGGAAAAGACAAAATATTAAAAATCACACGGAGAGGCAGAATCCCATTTAATTGCTCTTGTTTTCAGTCTGAAACTATAAATTCTGCTTCATTAGCTACTACCCTCTTTCATAAAGCAGGTTTTAATATCATCTCCATACTCTGAGTCCATCTTTGGAGGTGTTTAATCTACCATGACCCCATTATCAGTAACTCCAGAAGTAGATTTGGCCAGCATTAATCTTGGTCAACCACCAGTCAAATGAGCAATTTACACTTTCATGAGCTTCTGCCTGGGTAAATTATCAATTGTGTGTTCAGTTTCATCTTTCGGCATTTTCTGAATTGGTATACGGTGAGGATTTTCAAACCTTCCTGGATTTGTATGGATGTTCCTGTTACTTGGATCTGCCTTTATTGCTTTTTTGTTTGTAACTTGCTTCTTAATAAATCTGTTGCTTCAGCAGAACATTTTTTTGAAGAATTGAAAATCTGAAAAAGAAAAAAAGAGAAACAACTGTTTGAAGAACGATGTTGTGTGGAATTGTCCTCTCTAGTTGCATTGTCTTCCTGGGGCAGCATGCTTGAAATCCAAAGTCAGATAATTTGGGTACATGGGAGAAATCCCATCCTTCAAAGTTCAAGCATGAAAGAATTAAGAGATCTTGAAGTGGATCTGTCAATCTACACAGTGGCCAGAAACAGTGCAAGCGCAGGACAATAAAACGTTGATGAACTTTTCAGCAGTAGGAAAATGTCTTTTTTTGGAAAACAGAATGGGAGACTGCATTTTGTCTTTGTACTTCTACATTCCATCCCAAGAAGAGACAACATTTTTTCTCTCCCAAATAGAGTTGGAGAACAAGAAGAAATTGCTATCTAGGGAATCACAAAGCTAGACATTTTAGCTGTTTTCTTTAATTTATATTATAGATTATTTAAGCTTTGATTGTTATATTCATACTTTTGACATTTTAGCTGTTTTCTTTAATTTATATTATAGATTATTTAAGCTTTGATTGTTATATTCATACTTTTGTTCCACCTACACTGAATTATGCATTGGATATATTCTTGCCTACAATATTATATGAGTTAAAGTCTCAAGGATTCTCATTTCCCTCATTGACATCAGCTCTATAACCTACCCTAATAAATAACTTATATCTTCTAAAATGTTTACAAAAGGTTCTCTCTTTGCTTCAGACTCAGGAATCCTTTTTGTCCCATCCCTCAATACCTGGACTCTATAAGTAAATTTTAAAAAACTTTAATTTAGGAATATGAACATCACATATTTTCCCATTTGCTTATTCAGATCATACATAACAATGAAACCATCTTACTATTATTATCCAAGCAACAAAAGAGCAGGTGAGATGATGTTCAAGCTGATCTTCAGTGGAATGAAAGAGGAGTGTTTCTGGGCCGATCATCAGGAGATGGTGAGTTCTAGTTCCACCTTAGCCATGAAACCCAACTGTGTGATCTGTGTGATCTCAATTACTAGGAGACTGTGAGTTCTAGACCCACCTAAGGCATGAAAGCCGGCTGGGTGACTTTGGGCCAACCACCAGGAGACTGTAAGTTCTAGTCCTGCCTTAGGCATAAAAGGTGACTAGGTGCCTTTGGGCCAATTACCAGGAGACTGTGAGTTCTAGTTCTCCCTTGGGCATGAAAACCAGTTAGGTGACTTTGGTCCAGTTCCTCTTTTTCAGCCCAACCCACCTCACAGGGTTATTGCTATGAGGAAAATAGGAGGAGAAAGGAGTATCTTCACCAGCTTGACTTATTTCTATAAAGAATAATAACAATGGGATTTTTTAAAAATCTAAATAAATAAACTTAGAGAGTGCCCATCTCACTCATAGAGCAACTCGGAGTGGTGTACAGTTAAATGATAAAAACCATATCAAATGTTATATGAGTGCAGAATCTGCATTCTGACCATTTTTCTACCTGCAAAAAAAGCAAGAAAAGCCAACATCAGGGTGTTATGCAACTCTTTCTCCTGAGAATTTGCTCTGTAAAACTGTGAATGATGGCAATGTAGGTTCTTCCCTGTAGCATGTATGTATGTGTGTTTGTGCATGCAACAGTAGGAATTGATTTAGGGGTCCTGGCTTGATAGAATCAAAAGGGACAACTAACATATCTCTGTGCATGCATGTCCAAGTATATGCTCTAGTGCACTCCAATCATTTAAGCAATTCATGAGCTATGTTGATGTGTGTTCTCTGAAATCCACTTTACTGCTGATGTATTACTTCTGTAAAAGTTGTCTTTTACCTTCAAGGTAATAGTTTCTATGAATTCTTGCTACAGACTTTTGTGAACATCTGACATTGAACGAGAAAGCAACACATTGTGGCAGAAATCTAAAAAGACAAATGAGATGATTCGGCCAAGTGAATGCTAAGCAACCTCATGTTCAAATGCAGAATCTCATCAGAAACAAATGGACAACTCTTGAACCCATTAGCCACTGAATGGTGTTGATATACAGTATATAGTCATCCTTGCTAGGCATTTCTATATTTCTTTTGTTCCTCTTGGTTCTGAGCAACTTACCAATGACCAAAACTTTGGATGAAAAACACCAACATTGCGTAGGAAAACTCATAATTAACCCAATATAAATATACCGTGCATACTAAAAAGTAAAAGTAAAGGTTTCCTCTGCCAATTGTGGCCAACTCTAGGGGGCAGTGCTCATCTCTGTGTCATAGCCAAAGAGCCAAAGATGCTTTGGTGGTCAATTTATCCAAAGATGCTTTGGTGGTCATGTGGCCAGCATGACTATAGGCTGAGATGCATAGAACACTGTTACCTTCCCACCAATTTAGGTGGTACCTATTTATCTACTTGCCTTTTGCATGCTTTTGAACTGCTAAGTTGGCAGAAGCTGGGGAGAATAATGGGAGCTCACCCCGTTACGCAGTACCTGGGTCTCAAACTCGGGCTGTCAACTTCTGGCCAACAAGCCCAGCTTCTTAACCGCTAGCTCACCGTGCCCCACAAGATTGTATACTGGTCCAGAAAAAAATGGTCAATCTTTTTTAAGACTGAGAGAACTGGAGTGTCATTTTCTCTTAACCATT
>JANHZU010008641.1:16441-31104 GCA_032468055.1 Acrochordus granulatus | reverse complement strand
AGACAGGGGGGCCTGGCGTAATGCAGTCCATGGGGTCGCAAAGAGTCGGACACGACTGCGCGACTGAACAACAACAAAAAATATATTTTGAAATATTTTGAAAAGCATTAATAGCCATTGTGGAATAATAATTTTCACAATACAATAGGTAATAATAGTGCCTTTTAGGTTAAAGAGGGAACATTGGAAATGTTACAGATTTCATATTTACAATCATTGTATTGAATAAATTTTTGTTTGCATCCAGATGATTCAGCTTTTTTTAATCTGATTCATATCTTAGAAATATTATTCTAACGAGTTTGTTTACTCATTCAATTATTTCATTCTTCCATTAATTAAATATATATGAGGTTATGGGGAATCAGTTATTATAATTAAAATGTCCTATAAATCCATACTTTTAACCTTTTTAAAAAAAACATACAGGGGAAGAAATGGTGGACTGAAGAGCACTCTGCAAAAAGCACAACTGATGATTTTGGGTTAGAAAAAGAAGCCAGTGAGTAGATTGGCTTCTTCAACTTTCTCTGGAGAAAGAGAGGATATGAGATTGCCCACATGTGCTCGATATGGCTGTTCATCACAAGGAGACTGCAAGGCAACAGTCTTCAGAAAGGAGGAGAACTCAGGAGATGAGGGAATGTGTCATTCTTGCTCTAGCCATAGTTGTTTAAAGGACTTTTAAGCTTGCACTTCCTTACAGTTTCAGAAATTGTCTATTAACTACTTTAAAGAATTTAGACATCTTCAAAATGACAGTTGAAAATGTAATATAAGTGTCTTCAGTCCTTAATATAATAACATGAAATTGTATCATAAGCATAAAGAATTCAAAATAAACAGGAAAAAGTAAGACAAGTTTTTGACCATAAAAAGTTTTAAGAAATTGTTGGAATATTTGATTCTGAAGATTAAGACTTTGAAAATAATTTAAAAAAATAAATGCATTTTTATGACAAAAATATTTTTGATACTGGAAACATATTGCATCATTACTGTGTGTAACATTAATTTAATCTGGTACCCCAACAGCAGATCTGTGCTAATCTTTCGGGTTCAAAGAAGGCACTCTGTTGTATATTTCTTCTGTGGCTCTGCAGTCTCAGTCTGGAGGCAATGTGTCTAGCACAGTGGAGACCCTGAAATTCCATTGCTGTAATAACAGTGTTATTCTGTGATACTGCTCATGGTTTTCTATCAGTTTTTGGTGATGCTTATCCTCCAACCCAATGGAGGCTTTGTAACATAGGGCTTGCCTATGGATTTTGTCAGCAGCTGCAGCTTCTAGTTCCCTTGGCTGGATGTCACAGTGGTGTATGCTTTTTTCACAATGTCTTTGTAGCATTTGCATAGTTTACTTCAAGGTGTCTTCCCTCCAGAGCAATTGGTGAGGCATATGGCAGTCACCCCTCTCTAAACTCTCAATTATTTATGATAATATAAATATAATTCTGATTCTAGAGAAGTGCAAATGCCATTTGGAGGTGATCTAAGAACTCATCAGCAACGACAATACGCTCTCCTTCCATCAGAAGGAAAATATGCCAAAGGAGAAACTGCTGCTCTCACAGCTCATCTTTTACTGTAATTCAGCTGCCTATAGATGTGTCTAAGGCAAGTTTCTCCATTAAGTTGAAAGGATTCTTAAATGAATCCTCACATTTTCCATACTAAAATGTAATTTAAAATGGATGTCGTTTGACATTATCCATGAGCTTTCTTCCTCTGTTTCTTGTATTTTAGAAGTATACCTGGCATCGTAATAAAGATTTGAATATAGAATATCCTAGTGTCATAATATTTGAGTAGTCTTAGCCTTCATCTGTTTTTACTCTCTCCATATAGTTGTCATTTATTTTGTAATTTATTCCTACTTTATTTTTAGTTGCGCTTTGCAGATTTTATTTCAGTTGTTGTCAAAGATCAGAAAACAGGGAATGAATCATATGTAATACATTTTTCAGATTGCAGAAAGATTTAGTAGAAATTTGGAAAAATACCACTGAAGTTGCTTGCTGATATGACATGAAAAAAAGCCCTATGATTACAATATCATAAAATATGAGCCATAAAAGGTCACTGGATGGAAGTGGGTCTCTTAAGGGATGACAACAGTAATTTATTGACAGACATTGATTTGGAAAAAAACATCTATTTGATGTAGATTCACAAGAATAGCATAAAACATTTTTAAAAAATCTAAGGAAATAAAAAATAAGCATATGGAATGATTTAATGACTGAATAAATACTTTTATCATTTAAGAGAGACAATTATTCTAGGATCAAGTAAAAACATTTATTGTATTTAGCAGCAATTCTAATTTCTTTGAAGAAACAGCAGAACATTTAGTAAAAGCAGATAAAATAAAAATAAAATAAAAATACACAGCTATTTACTTCTTGAGAACTACACTTACTCCTTATTTAGGAGATAATACCTCTAAACTCTTAGTTTAGTCTCCCAGATTATACTTTTTTCAGTTACTGAGCTCGATCTTTCAAAACGGTCTCTGAAATCTCTCTTTTTAATCCTTTTTGTTATCTCTACAAACAGCCCCTCCTGTTTTTTCTCCTTCCTTTTCCTTGCAGCTTCCCTAATCCACTCTGCTTCACAATGTGATAGCCTTGAGTATCTGGTGGAGCCTATTCAAAAATAATGACTAAAGGAAAAAGAAAAGAAAAAACCCTGCAAAGATAATTATGATAAAAAATATATATGTTGTCAAAAAACAAAACACCATACATAGAAAGTGCTTTTTTAAAAAAGTGAAAAAATACAACAGTGGAAAGAAGAAAAATAACATAATACAGTATATCATTTTATAATCCAGGTACTAGATTATATAAATATAAATGGATTATATAAATATAATTGTGCACAAAAGCTAAAATTTTTAGACAGTAACATTTTCTTGAATTACATACCTTGTGTTTGGAATTTGACAGCTGGACAATGTAAATGAATTTTTTTGTGCCTGTGGGAGAAGGAGGGGCTGAGCCAGGAGTGAAGAGGGGAATTGAATGTCTGTGTATATTCTTATTAATCCAGTCATGATTTGTAGCAAAATTATAAAAAATAAAAACTTTCTTAAAAACTGGACTTTTATTAATAGATATAACCATTATTTTAATGGTTATATCTAATATTTTAACTCCTGTCCAGGAGTCTTTTTCACATAACAAGCTAAAACAGAGTGATAGTTGAGCAATAAAGATTTTGAGAAAAGATAGCCTTATTAATAAACCATTACTTTAGTGTCTGCTGAAAGGTGGTTTTTCTGCAAACATGTTAAAGCCAAATTGTAAACAGGAGTCTGGTTCCTTCTCCCCTATTAATGGAAGGATTTAATGTTTTTATATAAATAGATTCTTTGATTCCTTTGGGAAGGCAGTTTGTTTCTTGTCTAGAATTTGGAATTTGCAGTCATAAAAAGAATGTCTGTAGTCTTTAAGGTGTGAACACCTTAATTAATAAAAGTCCAGTAATAAAAGACTCCTAGATAGGAATTGAAACATTTCCTGGTTATATCTATTAATAAAAATCCAGTTACCTGATTAAGAAAGTTTGCAGTTTTTACAATTTTACTACAATAGGGGGATTATATATGAAGTCTTTGCATATACACAATGCCAAAGGTCCAACCCCTCATATGCTTATCTGGGAAGGCCAGGTGTTGGGTTGACAGTTGGAGAGATTCTTGTGATCTTGTAACTTCAATAAACCTTTAGAACTGAGCTATCCAGGTCTGCTTCTTTGAGCTTAACAATGCCGTCACTATGGCCAAAAGACTGAAACTGCAGCATTGGAAAGATAAATCTATGTTCCCTTTCATCCAATGGACTGAAGACCTGATTACATTTGCCACCTATGAGTGGATTGCCTATAGGCTTAGATTTTGTATGGACAAATGTAATGATTTATACAAATTAATGGTAGATTATCTGGTGGAGCCCATGATGCTCTTTCAAGTCAAACATCCTTCAATCTTGTCCTCTCTTCTCCTTGCTTTTTCCCTCTGTTTGCCCAACAATGTTCTCTTCTTGCTTGTTGATAGGCCCTTCTCTAGATGAAATACTGTATACAGTATGATTTCAAAGAATCTGAATTATGTGGATTACTTTTTGAACTTTTGGTGGTATAGAACACCCACTTCCCCCAAGATTGACCAGATACTGGCTTTTATGAGCTCAGAAAATATTGCAAATGTATCTGTGCTTAAAGTGAATTGAAATTAACTTTAAATAGTCATTTGATCAGTCATCAATTGATAATAAGCATTTTATTTTTTGAGTGAACTATCATTTTAAAATTAAGTAATTTATCTACTTTTATTTTTGTTAGATTACTATCATATATGAGTACAACTTTGTGGAAATATTTACCTGAGAAGCAATATTAATTATGACTGACAATCTTTTGAATTAATATTATTTGGCCAGGTTTGGAGAATAGTAAGAATTTGGACCACTGTATCTGTATACCAAAAATTCTAAATTGATTTTTATCTTATGGTCATTTTTATTTTGCAGTCCAGGTATAGTATCTCTAGCAAGAATGAAAATAATAGGAAATTGTAAGTCCTAATATTTTCAGCTCTTTTAAATCAATCCAATCTTAAGAGATACAACAAAGTGCAAATAATATGCAGTATGTATTAAAACAGTAACTTTACAACACCGTATAACAATATGATTGAAAATACACTGCTCTGAAGAAGAATAATCTTTTGCAATTTTTAAAAGAGAATTTATTACTATAGTATCTTTTTTAAGCATCATAAAGAATATTCTGTTAGGCTCATGAACTGAACTCACACTGAATATAGTCCATTAAACTGTGGGGGTTATATGTCAGAAAAGATTACAACTGATAATTTTTCAGACAATTAAAAATATTCTCAACCTTTCTGAAAATTTGCAATTGCCTGGGTATAATTTTAAAGTACAGAGGATCTTAATGGCTTTTTGTTATCCAAAAAATAAAGAAACATAATTAAATAGTCAATCTAATAGGATACTTCTTAGGTTAATTTCTTTATCTGAAATCACGTATGAATCCAGTGTTTTCTGTTCTGCAGTGTTATTGAATTGAGACTTGTCATTACTATGGCAAGCACTTCAAAGACATTTTCATAATGCACTAGACAAGTTTGGAGGGAGACATTTCACAAATATGAAAAAGTTACATAACAGTCTGTATGTTTTACAATGTTGGTATTTTATAGTCTGCTTCTGCTTGACAAATGCTTGGAATGGCTGACCAAAAAGTTCTAGTTATTTGAGTAAAATCTGATTTGCAGCAACAGATGTGATTCTATGTAATTCTGAAAACTAATAAAATCTGAGTGTTTAATTCTGAACACAATTTTCTTATTTTTTTAAGCTAAGCACTAGTTGAATATTTTACTACATTAACTGGCTGATTGTGAAAAAGCTAGGCAGGGTTGGAATTGGTTAATACTTAGATGAGAAGAGAACCACAAAATCCCATCTATAATGATGATTTAATAGACTAGATTGGAAAAATAAAAAATACAGAAGACATTTCCATATGTTGCCAAGAGAACTCCATGTCTCCTGGAGCAAATTATCTATCCTTTATAATCATATGGAGGGCCTCAGGAATAGTTATGTACACATGGTCAATCATACATACATACATACATACATATATATGGTCTATATGTATGGATCAGATCTTTAAAAGACTTCAGACCTTTTTTATTAAATACATTATTGATTCAATTTCCACACTATTTAGGCATAAAGAATCAAAGGAAGTAGAGATGCAGTGTGAATGAAGATATTGTTTAAAAATCCAGTTGCCTTTTTAAGAAAGTATATTTTTTGCAGTTTTGTTACAAATCATGATCTGGGTTAATGAGAATATACACAGACATTTAGAAGAATGCTTTGCTCAACTCTGGGATTTGCATAAGAAAAATTCTGCTAAGACTGAGATACACTGAGTCTCTGTAAAAAAAAGGGTTTTATTCACCATGATAAAGGCTCTGTACTTGGGCTTCAAGCGTCCCCACATTTAATTTTTGAACTCTCATGCCTCCAGGCAGTTGATAAACTTTGACTACAGAGCATGAGCAACAAATTGAAAATTTGTGGATAGATTTTTATGTGGCAACTGGGACTTGTGCTTATTGAAGGAATATAACTGATTTTTCATTGTAGAGAAAATCTATAAGCATTTAACAGGATATTAAACTTTTGTTCTGCTTTTGTATATTTTATGGGCATTCCCTATAGCTTGAATCAAATTATCCAACTTTCTCATGAACTTTTTTCCCCATTAGATATAAACACAAATGAAGAAAATAGGTGAACTTGGATTATTATACTTTTCATTAATTATATGTGTAATTCATAATTTTAATGAAAAAAAATTTACATTAAAAAAGGAATTATACTCTGATATTGCACTGCTTGTTTGTTGATATAATTCAATAAAAATAAAAATATTTATTGCCAGATAAAAAATATGACTGCCCTTTGCCTATTAACATACATAAAGGTAAGTTTTTTGCAACTGAATTTTGTTGTGCTGAAAGGCAATCAATCTTTATTTCCCAACCATCATTCTTATTTTTTTGTGAAAACCTCTGTTTCCTGCATCCCTCCCCACAACCCTTCCTTTGTTAGAAACTTATCACTCTGTTTAAACTGGCTCTGTGTAATCTTGCTATGTTTTCTCATCCTGCCCCCATCCCTTTCTTAGAAATGTACATATTTCCTGACCATTCCTTTTGATTTGTAGATGGATTGAGAAAGTCTTCCAGGTAGAAGGTGAAACGTCTCCAATAATATCTTGTAATTAAAGTCCAGTTGCTTTTTAAGAAACTTTGCAAATTTTTTGCAACTTTTTTGCTAATTTTGCAACTATATTTCAAATATTTTTTGAACCAGCAAAGAAGATACAAAAGTCTTAACAACTACTAGGATATTTTAAAACTGATGATAAAAGGAGTGCAAAATTATGTTATGAGTGCAAAACTTTGTACAGATATAATGTTATACATATGTATATATGAGAGACGTGTAAAAGTAAACATATGCACCAAGATTTGCCATAGAAAAGAAAGCAGTTGATTTCCTGGAGAAGAAAAATAGTAGGATCCAAGAGTTAGGGAATTGTCCCATGAGAGGACAGGATAACCTGCAATCTGGACTGAATATCTTGCAACCTATTTCCAAAGTGTCTCAATCCAGACATCATTTTCTTAAATTAGTTTAAATTACCATAAGACAGAACAGATGATAAAAGGAGTACAAAATTTTGTTTTTGAGTGCAAAACTTTGTACAGATACATTATACATTAACAGTTAAGTGTGTTAAACAGTAAGTGTGGATATGTTCTTAGTTTCAACTATATTGCTGCATCCTTATAAGATCCATAGACATTGGCTCTTTAAATTTGAACATAATTATTTAATAATGCAAAGTATAATGAAATATCTAAATATAATTTAATCTAAAATATAACTATATTGCATGGATATTTCTTGGAGAAATAGCAGATACCTTGATTGTATACGTTCTCAAGTGTTGTTTAAGTGTCAGAGCTTTGTTAATTGAGATTTCAGAAAATTTAACCATAATGGATTATGACAGGAACTAAAACTAGTTTTCTTATGATATGTACTAGCTTGTGGCTTTTAAAACTAGAGCCACATAGATGAAAAATTGTGCTTGAATGACTCCATGTATATTTTGATGTACTTTTTATTGTTAAAAGTTTAATTGAATGCAGAGAAGGGCTCATATAAATTGGTTTTCCTTTGGTTAAATGATGCTTTTTTATCTCTTATTTACTGTAATAAACAGATGCTTTTAAAGTGTTTTTTAAAACTTCTAATTCATTATCTTTTTGTGGTTAAAATTATAGTTAGTATTATACTTTACTAGTACGCCATAACTGGTACACCTTTCTCTATTTCTTTTGTTTCTGGAAAAGAATAAAGGGTACTGTGAAAACAAAATCATTTGGGAAATATTTCCACAGTAGTTTTTAAGAAAGTTTGCATTTTTTGCAATTTTGCTACAAATCATGACCTGGATTAATAAGAATATAAATAGACATTTATACAGTAGGTTTGAGGTAGCATGAATGAATGTGGTTGGAGGGTTACTTCCAGTAGAAGGATGAGCAACATAAATGTATTGTGGCAACTCTGCATTGATGACAATTTTTATAGTTGCACAGATTTTAGATAATTCTGTAAATCTGCTAAAAATATGTTGACCCTTTTGATTGCTTAAATTTTCTGCCAGCTGTGTAACTTCAGCTTCCAGTAATTCCTGCACTAATGTATCTATCCAAATGACGCACTGCCAGTGATGAGTCAATTGTCTGTCCTGAGATTGGATATATCCAAGCCAAACTGTAATTGTCTGTCCTGAGATTGGATATATCCCAGCCAAACCAACCTGTAATGATAGATGCAGAAGGTTCACCTTCTACATATTCTATTTTCAGAGAAAAATAATTCTTCTGCTGGCCTTTATGAAGACAACTTTACAGATTTTATTATTAGCTGGTACTTAGTCTAGCTCAGACTCTTTATTTTTTATATCCAATGGCAGATTTCACTGCAATTAGAGAAATAGATCAGCAGTGCAGTTAGTAATCACGTCATTTATACAATTAATTCTTAGCTGCAGTTGAGCCCTTAAGCGAGGAGAGAGACAGAGAGATTTTACTTCAGTTAACTTGTTTGCAATGTCCTGGGGGGGTCTCTATGCTGATTTATGAATACACTCATAATTTCAGAAGTAGCTCCTGAAATACCAATTAGGAGCAGTCATAATTCTTTTCCACCATATATACATTATGTTATTTTAAATTTAAGGCAGCAAAAGGAGTAGGTGTCCCCTTACTTGCAAGAGCTTGGCCTTGACTCAGGCCATCTGATCTTCCTCATAAAGGTTGCAATGATTAAGCTATACTACAGTTCAGCATGATGATATGAAAGGAGAAATCCTCAAAGAATGCTATCATTTATTTATCTTCAGTGTCTAGGAAATGAGGCATGAATATGATAACTCAGAATATTTTGAAAATGACATGACAGCATCCAGGGATGATGGGAATTATAGTAAAAAAAAATCCAAAGGTCATCTCTGTAGAGTGTTGGCTTAGTTGAATAATTGCATTCATGTAGGAGGAATGTAATCAGATACTATAAATCACAATACTAAGAAAAATATGAAATGACAAGGCAATTGCAGGACAACCTTGTTGCCATTTGAGGAGAAAATGTGAATTAACACTTCAGCCTTATACAAAGTAAGAAAATCCAACTTAAAGCTTTTCAGTTTATTTTGGAGTACATAAATTGTTTCGCATTTGTTCTTGAACAACAGTAAAATAGGAGAGCAGATTTCATCTTGTATATAAGCCAAAACAGGCATGCTTACAAAATCACATGCTTCTGGTTGAGTTTTGTCCCCGTATATGAGATAGGCAATATCTGGTATGTCCCTGTGACCTCTATGAAGCCACACTACACAAATAATTTTTATTGCCTTGGTTATGCTTTCCAGGAAAGAAAAATTATGCCTTTTTTTACATGCATCATATTGTGAATGGGTATTCAGACATTAGCATACTAGGAAAACATTTTGGGGATGTCTACAGTATATATGAACACCAGGCATTTACATAATGCAAAATTATTGCATTATGTATCTGCCTCAGGCAGCAAATTTTGATATCATGAAAAAGCAATAAATAGCTATTAAAATTTATACTGCTGTATTTTTTCTTACAGAGAAAAAGGATGTGTTTGAGGGAACTTCTCACTTGAGAAAAATTCATTTAGCTAATTTTATGTATTATACACATTTAAACTGAGAGTGAGGGAAGCTATTTGGGGTATAGTTCAATTCAAAGCCTTAAGTAAAGCATCTGTTGATTTCAATACGGTAAACCATCCTGAGTAATGTATTCTATTGTTTTTCAGAAAATATCGACATACTGCATTAAAGAAAGAAAAGTTGAACAAAGGGTCAGACAAACACGAATAAGCTTGCACAGAAAGCTAGGGATCCATAGTGAACAAAATGCACAGCTTACATTCAGATTTCAGTTTCCTAAGGCAGTTAAATACATGATTAACTTTAGGAATGTGCTTTGAGAGCCATTAAATCCTTGCTTGATGATGATGAGTACACACTTGAGTACATTTTTAAATGTATTGTGTGAGACATTGCCAGCTAATGAGTATAAAGAGAATGTTTTAATATGAGCTAGGAAATGGGTGCCCTCCAAATGTTTAGGACTACAACTCTTAATAGGCCCCAGTTAGTATTGCTGGTTAGGTATATAGTAATTTGGAGTGCGTTTTGTTGCTTATCTTTTAATGCATGTTAATTAAAAATGCATAATGAGTCCAAGTTCATTACATTTGACCTTTTGAGCTACTTATACAGTAGATGCAATACAAGTTCTGATGATGTAAAGGACCTGTTCACTTTGTGTCTTTCACTTTTTAGAAGTACTGATTTTCATCTTTGAATGTTTTTCCAATATTTACTGTAGAAAGGGTGATAGCAGTTAGCAGTAAAAATTGTGGTTATCCAAAACAGTACTTCCCATTTGTATCCAAGTTCAGAAAAGATAGGATATGTTTATTGCCTTGACTTGGTGTGCCATGCTGGATTAATTTTACATGTTTTCTGGAAGGTAAGTTAATGGCAGTTCTGTGAAAGCTGCATCTGTGTAACTAGTAAAACGTGTCTCTATTATCCTTATGAATAGTGTAACAGTTTGCTTCAGAGATTATGTTGTCAGGGAAATTTGGATGGCAGCAGCATTAGATTTTAACCACATTCCCTCCAGAAGACTTTGAATACAAATGCAATTTCCAGCTATTGAGACTGTGAAAGCAAAATCTTGCTGCAGCTAGGATATGCTAGTCCCTCCTAGTCATCTTCACTAACTGATCTTCAGTTCACCAAAGACTGAAAACTCCTTCCTCTTGCTAAATATGAAAGAAGAGCTCAGGAAGGCATAATGCAGGTATCAGGAGAAAAATATTACATTGTGGAGTGTGTGCACGCACACACATTGTATCTGAATGGGAAAAGAGGTAGAAAAGGTAGAGAAAGTGGGATTAACAGGACAGCAAAAGACCTGAACAGTTCTGGGCCAATGAAGAAACTGAAGAGTTGTAGGGTGGCCAAACATTTCCAATAATTCTATAGTGGGCATTTATAAAAAAATATGAGAGGTGCAGTGGCGCAGCGGATTAGTGCCACCAGTTATGTCAACCAGAAATTGCCAGCATGCTGGCAGGTTCGATTCGCAGCTCCACATGATGGGGTGAGCGCCCGTCACTTAGCCTCAGCTTCTGCCCACCTGGCAGTTCGAAAGCACATAAAAACTGGCAAGTAGATAAATCGGGTACCACTTCTGTGAGAGCTGGCTGGCTTCGGCGGGACAGGCGGAGAGAAGGCAAGCGACGAAGAGTTGAGCGGCAAGTCGGAAGCAGTCCACCCTCCTGCTGGGGGTGGAGCAGGAACTGCAGAGGTTACTGAATGCAACATCGCCAGCCAGCCCAGCCCGCGGGGGCGGGGTTAGTTTACACAATTGTATAAATAACTAATCTATGTAAGCTGCCAAGAGTCTTCAGAAATTGGCAGCATAGAAATGTGTAAAATAAATAAATGATACCAGTGAGACTCTATTGAGAAAAACTAATGTGTCTAGAAGCCCAAATGTATAGCATGCATACTCAGTTAATGATATGTAAGTAGCACTTTTGATGATACCTGGAAAAGGTCTGAGAAATGTTAGACTAAACAGTATTGGTGGTTGGCTGTCCAAGAAGGCTTAGCAAAGTAACTTTGTAAGGCCCAGCAGGTACAGCACTGCAGCTGGGGCAGGGTTTGGAGAGCAGACAACAGCAATAGCCTCAATAGCCACAGCAACACCTGCAACAGGTGAGAAGGTCTCAGGCCAAATAATAACATTTCCTGCCCATTAGCAAGTTGGGCTAGGACTGCCTGTGAGGGAAGGGAATAATATCACAATAACTACAGAATGTAGTTAACAGTAGATATAACACTAGAAGTTAGAGTAAATGTAGAAACAAAGCTAAGAAACACAAAAAGAGACATAGGAATAAACATTATAGATATTAAATAAAAATAAAACATAGAAATATCACTTGTGCAACAAATATAATAGGAGTAGGAAAGAAATAGTCTTAAAGTATGGTAGTAAGACTATATGAAAAGCCATAACCTCTTTGATAAAATAAACTTTTAATCCATTTATATTTTCTAAAATGTATTTATCTCTTCTTTGTGCTCTGTACAATCCTGCAGAATAACCCATGGCAGTGATGGTGATGGGATTTTTTGTTCAGTTTATCTGGAGGGCATCATGTATCTTATGTTTACCTTCTGAAAACATCTTGGACAGCTATGGGTTTTGCAGATTAAAATAATGTGTGTGCATAAGAAATACACATACATTTAGTAATGTAGCGATTTGGGTTGATTTTATCTCTAAGGAAATAATTAAAAAATGAGGTACTTGATCATTCTATTTTGGGGGTGTATGGTGGTGTGAGCAGCGAAGATGCTGGACTTGTCAGCCGGAAGGTCAGCAGCTCAAGTTGACGACCCAAATGCAATCGCGTAACAGGGTGAGCTCCTGTTGCCTGCCTAGCTCCTGCCAATCTAGCAGTTCAAAAGCATGTAAAAATGCAAGTAGATAAATAGGTACCATCTTTGGTGAGAAAAGTAAGTGTTCTGTGTGCCTTGGCAAAGAGTAATTCTGGCCACATGACAACGGAAACATCTTCGGACACACTGGCTCTTTGGCTAGGAAATGGAGATACCCCCCCAGAGTCAGCCATGACTGGCAGGGAAAATCTTTACCTTAATTCTATTTTATTTAATAAAAATAGAATTATAATAGGAAATGTATTGACTGCCAGCTTCTGAAGCTTGTCACTTAATGGAGGAGGAGTTTTATAACTCCCAGCAGAAGTATTAGCAAATATAATTTGCATTGTATTAAAAAAATATTCACAATTTAGTAGAGGTTTTTGGCAATAGTCATGAAGAAAATATCCATTTGCAAAACAGCAGCTTTACTTAGAAAGGTAGAAGAGGATGAGAATCCAAAAATTGTCCTAAACTGTCAAGATTCTGTTATACTATTACTACTACTTCTAGTACTATTTTAGTAACTATTCAATAATATTTCATTTTATTAGAGATTATCTGTTTTACAAAATAATAGCTATTTTTATTTAGGTATTATAAGGAATGTGCTTCTGGGCCTATATGGAATTCATTGAGCAGTTATCAGATTTTGAAAATATTTAAATCTTAAGTTTGTAAGTTTCTTGGCTCTGTTTAAAATATAACAAATCCCATCAACAACACAGCAAACACTGTTATCTTGGTCTCTCTGAAGTTCCTAGTAATAAATATAATTTATTAACATTAAATTTTGTAATAAATATAAGGCAATTGAAAAATATATTGTATATTGATATAAAAACACCACCAGAACTTAATTTTGCGTTGTTTTGTTACACCTATAGAAAAATCCAAGGGAAAAAAAGATACAAGTGATGTACCACTCTCCACAGTTGTTCCATTTATTCATGTATTCTTTTTCTCCTACCTATAGTAGCAAAATGGAATATATTTCTTCCTTCCCACTTTTTTTTCTGATGGATAAAATAGATTATTGTAGATGAAATTCTTCAGTATAGCATCAATCACATATGAAAAACCTTTCCAATGATATAGAATCAAGATTCTCAAACATTACATTCTCATTATCAGAATTTTAAAGAAATATTGAAAGATAAAGCAATATTAATCCATTCCTGCTTTAGAACTGAATTTACTGAATGAGGAAAGTATGGTAATGTGGTTTTACATACAGAAATTATATAAAACTGTGAATTAGTATGCTAAACATCATAAATCTATGAAATGTGTTGTGCCAACCTTGTTCCATTATGCTAGGATAAAGCTCTAGATATCTTGAATATTAACATTTTCCAAAGCCAAGCTATTTTTAAGGAAAAAAACAATATTAACATCACCTGATCTTCTACTTGAATTTGAAACAATTATCTGTATAAATTTGTGATCAAATTTTTGCTTTACTTCCAAAGGCCCATGCATTATTTTCCCAAGATTTCTGATGATCGCACATCCATTGACTCTAGTAACCTTTCATTTCTTACATAAAATAGAATATCTTGGTGACTGTTCTGTTTCCATGGAGACTCCCTTTGAATGCAGTTATAATTAGCATGCTGCAGCCACAGTAGATTGTCCTCTAAAAGAAATAAGAACATCCTAGAAAAGATGTGTTACTCTGTCAATTTCATAACATGTAAATGGAAGCTGTTTCTACCATCTATGAGGCCATACTAATATAGTATGATCCAAGAGACATCAATTTACTAAAGCATTAACAAATCCAATTTTCTGCTCCCTTTTACACGTGATGAGCAGTTGTTAAAAAACCACATTTGGGTATACGTATGTATTATTTTTCATAAATGCATAAATTATTATTTATAGAGATGTAGAGATGGCAGGAATACACAGAAGAGCTCTACAAGAAAGATCTAAATGTCCCCGATAACCATGATGGTGCAGTCACT